>QJPP01000749.1:600000-848412 GCA_003996215.1 Jaltomata sinuosa | reverse complement strand
TGTCATATGGTGACTATGAGAGCCATGATCTAGTAGGTCCCTACCGGAATTGCGGGGCGGAGACGTCCGTACTCAATCTTTGGGAGGCTACAGTGACATTTTAGGAAATTTGACTCTTTCATTGCTTCTGTGTCGTGCGTGGAACCCTTGAAGTTTCTGGAAATCTCATTTGTTCTACTTTATTCTTCCGCAGATGGTTCGCACGAGATCATCGGCATCACGCGGAGATGAGCCTCCCACTCCAGCTAAGGGTCGAGGACGCCCTCGATTAGTGGCACCTGCTAGAGCTGCTAGAGTTGAGATAGAGCCCGAGCAGCATGTGGATCAGGGGGCAGTCCAGGTACCACCAGCACCAGTACCAGCTCCAGCACCATCTCCAGTACCAGCTCCAGCGCCAGCTCCAGCGCCAGCTCCAGCGCCAGCTCCAGCGCCAGCTCCAGCGCCAGCTCCAGCGCCAGCTCCAGTGCCAGCTCCAGCGCCAGCTCCAGCCACAGCTCAGTCTCCAGATATTCAGAGATTACTATTACAGCTTTTGGGTATGATTGGAGAGCGGCCTTCTGAGATAGCGCAGACATCCGCTCAGGGGGCAGCCCTGGGTGCATAGAGTTCAGGAGCGCAGCCTGCTACTATGGCTCCTCGTGCGGAGGTCATTCCAATCCCATCTGTTGCACAGCCTCTTGCTCCTCGCCCAGCTATGATAGAGTCAAAGCAGAAGGCGTTGGGTAGGTTTTTTAGGTTAGCACCTCTGAGGTTTGCTGGTACTTCTGGACAGGATCCACATGCCTTTATTACTACATGTGAGGAGATGTTGCATCATTTGGGTTTGTTAGAGACTCACGGGGTTGGTTATACTACCTATCAGTTAGAGGGCCCAGCGAAGTTATGGTAGAGGGCTCATATTGCTTGTAGACCACCATCTTCACCTCCTTTGACCTGGTCTGAGTTTTATGAGGCCTTTATGGCCAAGTTCCTACCTCAGAGTGATCGTGAGTGTCGCAGGGAGCAGTTTACTCACCTTATGCAGGGGTCTACGACTGTCTCAGAGTATGAGACCCGTTTTCATCAGCTAGCACCGTTTGGAGCTACGATCATTCCTACTGAGGAAGATAGGATTTGCAGATTTGTATGGGGTTTGAGGCCAGAGATCAGGCAGCCAGCTGAGATATTGATCGCCGGTGGTCGGTCATTTCAGGCTATCGTAGACTATGCCCGCACTGTGGAGGACTTACAGCGACATGATCAGGGGTCCAGAGATAAGAGGCCTCGACATCAGGGTGTCTATAGTGGTTCCAGATATAGTGGTAGAGGTCCTGGCCAGTGGAGCCGGGGTTATCAGCCACAGCAGCACCAAGGTCAGTCCAGCCGACCGGTTCAGGCTTCCCTTCAGACTTTCGGTAGTACCCAGTTCGAGCAGGGTCAGAGCAGCCGTCAGGGCTATGGCGGCCAGTCTTTGAGGGGCACAGTATCTGGGGCATCAGGCCGTGGTGGTTATACGGGATATGCTGGTTCATCTCGACAGAGTTGGCCGCCAGGGGCTTGTTTTATTTGTGGTGTGATCGGTCATTTTGCTAGAGATTGCCCTCAGCAGGGTACAGTTCAGTTGGCCGAGCCTTTACGAGCAGTTCAGCTCTTGGCTAGAGGGTGTGTTCATCAGGGTAGAGGTGGTGCTCCGCGAGGCAGAGCAGGTGGTAGGGATGGCAGTCGGGCAGGTGGAGGTCGTCGTCATTTTTATGCGGTCCCTAGGAGACCAGAGGCAGAGGCCTCAGATGCTGTGATTACAGGTACGATTTCTGTGTGCCATCAGTCTGCTATGGCTTTATTTGATCCTGGATCCACTTGTTCATACGTATCTGCCTACTTTGTGCCTTGTTTGGGGTTGGCTAGTGAGCCATTATCTGTTCATGTTTCTGTTTCGACCCCAGTAGGAGATTCTTTAGTAGTGGATCGGATTGTGAGATCTTGTATGCTATCTATTGGTGATTCAGAGACTTGGGGTGATTTGATGATTCTTGATATGCTAGATTTTTATGTGATACTGGGCATGGACTGGTTATCCCCTCACCGTGTGGTTTTGGATTGTTATGCCAAGACCATTACCATAGTTTTGCCCGGTGTATCCCCGGTTGTATGGCAGGGTTCTGTTAGCCATGCACCATCTGGGATAATCTCTTGTCTTTGAGCTAGGAAGTTGATTTCCCATGGGTGTTTAGCTTATCTAGCATATGTCTGAGATGTTAGTGCTGACCCTACTTCTCCTGAGTCTGTTCCTGTAGTTAGAGACTTCCTCGATGTGTTTCCTACCGACCTGCCAGGCCTTCCACCTGAGAGAGATATTAATTTCGCTATTGAGCTAGAGTTGGGCACTAGGCCCATTTCTATTTCTCCTTACCGTATGGCTCCTGCTGAGTTGAGGGAGCTTAAGGAATAGCTCCAGGATCTGTTAGCCAAGCGGTTTATTAGACCTAGTGTGTCACCTTGGGGTGCTCCTGTTCTCTTCGTGAAGAAGAAGGATGGGTCGATGCGCATGTGTATTGATTATCGGCAGCTGAATAGGGTGACAGTGAAGAATAGGTATCTGATGCCGAGGATTGATGACTTGTTTGACCAGCTTCAGGGTTCAGTTGTGTTTTCAAAGATTGATTTGAGGTCTGGCTACCATCAGTTGAGGATTAGGGCAGAGGACATCCCTAAGACAGCATTCAGGACACGTTATGGCCATTATGAGTTCCTGGTGATGTCTTTTGGGTTGACTAATGCCCCCGCAGCCTTTCTGAACTTGATGCACAGAGTTCTTGGCCCGTATTTGGACTCATTTGTGATAGTTTTTATAGATGACATCTTAGTATACTCGCGTAGTAGAGATGAGCATGAGAAGCACTTGAGGGTTATACTCCAAACTTTGAGAGATCATCGGCTTTATGCCAAGTTCTCAAAGTGCGAGTTTTAGCTTGAGTCAGTTGCATTCCTAGGGCACGTGGTGTCTAATGATGGGATTAGGGTTGACCCGGGAAAGATTTTTGCGGTTTGTGATTGGCCTAGACTTACTACTGCTACTGAGGTTCACAGCTTTATTGGGTTAGCAAGTTACTACAGACGGTTCATTGACGGATTTTCTTCCATAGAAGCACCCTTGACTATGCTCACTAGGAAGGATGTCCCATTTCAGTGGTCGGATCAGTGTGAGGATAGCTTCCAGAGGCTTAAGGCCTTATTGACTTCAGCTTTAGTTTTGACTTTGCCGGTTGAGGGTCAGAGCTTCTCCGTGTACTGTGATGCTTCTGGGGTTGGTCTTGGTTGTGTGTTGATGCAGCAGGGTCGAGTAATAGCATATGCATCGAGGCAGCTGAAGGTTCACGATCGCAACTACCCCACTCATGACTTAGAGTTGGCAGCGGTAGTTTTCGCGCTCAAGATCTGGAGGCATTACCGATATGGAATTCACTGTGAGATCTTCACTGATCACCGTAGTCTTCAGTATATCACGAGTCAGCGAGAGTTGAACTCGAGACAGAGGAGATGGGTCGAGTTACTGAAGGACTATGACTTCACTATTCTGTATCATCCGGGCAAGGCAAACGTGGTAGCAGATGCCTTTTTAGCGGAAGGCAGTGAGTATGGGTTAGCCTAGCTTAATCTTTCAGTTTCAGAGCGACCATTGGCCTTGCATCCAGTCTTGCTTACCATTTTGGTTAGGCTTGACTTGTCGGATCTAGCAGGGTTCTCACGCAGTGTTTGAGTTTCGTTCTACTTCTGATTGATTAGATTCAGAAGCCGTCAGTTGAGTTCAGCGTTGTGTGACCTTCGTGATCAGGTTGGTTCAGGGTGAGCCAGTCAGGCTATTCTAGATTCAGATGTTGTTCTGAGGTTGTGATAGTCGCCTTTGTGTTCCGAGGATTAGTGATTTGATTCAGTTGATACTTCATGAGGAACATTGTACTAGATACTCCATTCACCCTGGCACAGCAAAGATGTATAGAGACTTGAGACAGCTTTACTGGTGGAGTGGTATGAAGCGGGATATAGCGGATTTCGTATCTCGATGCTTGAACTGTCAGCAGGTTAAGTTTGAGCACATGAGACCTGGTGGTTTGATGCAACGACTTCACATTCCTGAGTGGAAGTGGGAAGCGATTACTATGGACTTTGTTGTTGGTTTGCCTCGTACTTCTCATGGGTTTGATTCCATGTGGGTGATTGTTGATAGGCTGACTAAGTCAGCACATTTCTTGCCGATTCAGACTTCTTATGGCGCAGAGAGGTTAGCTCAAATCTACCTTCGTGAGATTGTTCGGTTGCACGGGGTCCCAGCTTCTATCATTTCAGACTGCAAAGGCACTCAGTTCACATCTCAGTTTTGTAGGGCTATTCAGCGAGATTTGGGTACAGAGGTTCATCTTAGTACCGCTTTCCACCCTCAGACAGATGGCCAGTCCGAGAGGACCATTCAAATTTTGGAGGACATGCTTCGGGCCTGTGTTCTTGACTTTGGAGGTTCTTGGGATCAGTTTTTTCCCTTGGCAGAGTTTGCTTATAATAACAGCTTCCATTCGAGTATCGGCATGGCACCTTTTGAGGCTTTGTATGGCAGGCGTTGCAGATCACCAGTAGGTTGGTTTGATGGTTTTGATTCTAGGCCACAGAGTACAGATTTGCTTCGAGATTCCTTAGATCGGGTTTGAGCGATTCAGGACAGACTTCGGGCAGCTCAGAGCAGGTAGAAGAGTTATGCTGATCATAGGCATCATGCCTTGGAGTTTAGTGTCGGTGACTTGGTGTTTCTCCGTGTATCGCCCATGAAGGGTGTGATGAGATTTGGTAGGCGGGGCAAGCTTAGCCCCAGGAACATTGGGCCGTTTGAGATTCTTCAGAGGGTTGGTAGCGTTGCCTATCAGTTAGTCTTGCCTCTGATGTTTTCAGCTATACAACCTGTATTTCATGTTTCGATGTTGCATCGGTATGTCCCAGATGATTCTTATGTGTTGCAGTGGGATTCAGTTCAGTTGGGTGAGCATTTAGCCTTTGTTGAGAAGCCGGCAGCTATTTAGGCCAGAGATGTCAGGAGATTGAGGTCTCGAGAGATCCCATTTGTTAAGATTCAGTGGAGGCACCGTCCAGTCGAAGAGGCTACCTGGGAGACCTAGAGAGATATGCGGGCTCAGTATCCGTAGCTGTTTGAGCCTTCAGGTACCCCCTTGACCTTGACTTTCGAGGACAAAAGTCCTTTTAGTAGTGGATGATGTAATGACCCTTCTGGATATTTCCACGTATACATTTTCCTTGTACCGTTAAAGATTGTTTGTAGTGGCCCAAAGTCATTTAAGGCTTGTCGGGACCGGTATTTCGGTGCCAGGGCCATTTTTTTGGTCGTATGATAAGTTTTGAAGTCAAGCAAGTCGGCAAAAGTTATCGTAAGTTTCTTTAATAAATTTTCTGAACTTTGGGTAAAATATCTCAGAGCTTTTCTCTCAATACATAAAGAGTTAGAAGTCCCCAAAAATACAAAATCGAAGGTCTACGAGTCTAGTTTCCGACGCACAAAACCTCACGTCCAACTGATCTCGGAGTAAAACGTTATGATTGTTTTACCGCGGACTGTCTGGCAGAAACTGGGTCGCGAACCGGGTCGGGTCAAGATCGATTTTAAGCCTCAACTTCACGTTTTAAAACGCCGTTTCAGTTCTGAAACAATGAGAAAACATAAGGGGGGGTTCCAAGAGAGTTCTTGAGTATCAAAATTGTGCGATGGTGTATTGCAAACCTAAATTTAAGAATTTTATTAGCATCGCGCGTATAAGAATTTTATTAGCATCGCGCGTATAGTTGAAAATATTTTATTTTTAAGTTATATTTTTTATTACCTTTTTAAAGTATTCTAATGTGTATGAAAAATACTTTTGTTATGACATAATTGTGTATGTATTTATTTTATAAGGTTTTTATACATTGTATTATTTTAACGGAGATAGTAAATTTAGTTATGTAAAATTATTATTATAATATGTTTGAAATAATTTTCTATTAATTATGGTATATTTAAAAAGTTATATTTATTTTACCACGAATTTATTCAATACCCGAATACATACATAACGGGATGGAAATAATTAAAATGTTGCTACCTCCACAACACGTGGAGGTGAGGCAAAGCAACCAACATATTTGTAGCTACTAGGCGTCTAATACCCGCATATAATATTATTTTATTAAAACTATTCTAGCATTTAATGCTAAAGGTAGACTTGACATATATGTTTCTTCCATTTTCACATTCACTTTTGCATGGTGAGTAGTATAGCCTCTTTTCTGTTAAACATGCTTCATACAAATATATGTACGCATATGTTAAAGAAGAGTTATTGTGGCGCTATATTTTGATCTTCGGAAGAAAATTAATTATCTACGTCAAGTTATTCAAGCCCGAGTTCGAGTTTGATTTCGTGTTGGAGCTTTTTCAGAGAGGTTCAAGCTTGTCATCGGACGACAGGTAGGTTACGGTTTATTTTCCCTAGACTCCGCATATATAGAATAAAATTGTATTAATGGGCATCCTTGGGTTGGTTATTAGGTTGGTACCACAGACCTCGACCGCTTTATTCATGTCCGCCTACTTTTGTTCCTCCGTTGCTTGTAGTATTTGCCGATATATTTTATTTACCCTTATGGTCCTGTGAGGCCTTGTTGACTCTGGAACATAGAAGGTGGGATTTTTGGAATGTCCGCGAGTCCCGGGCATAGAATTATCCTTCTAGGCTGGTTATGCTTGCTGAGTAGCTGTGGGCCTGTGCAGGGTCGATAGGTTGATTGTGAGCAGCTGGGCAGCTATTGTGTTTGATCATACCATTTACATGCATATAAAGGGGTTTTATCCATGTTTTACTACGGTTTGGGCTTCGGGCCTACTGACACTATTTTCTAAACCTTGAATGGCCCCGGGGGCCGGTTTTTTATGAGAATAAATTGGAAATGGTTTGATTTAACTTGTGAATATTCTTGGGTAAAAGAAAGTAAAATTATGATTTAAATCATCAGTTTACGATTAACGCTAGACTCGGCAGGTCCGGGGTGCTAGTTGAGTTTTCTTGCTACTTGAGATGATTTTTAGCCTCGGTCAGACCGAGCACATGAGATGACTTTCTACTGTTTAGACCCGGTTATGCCCGAGCACCCTTGGAGGGGTTTTTGAGATATTTTCCTACTACTTTAGTCCTGGACAGGGTCTGGGCATGCATATTCGAGACTAGGTCTCTATCTTGAAATCGGACTTGCTTCCGGATTACATGTTTTGATACTGAGTTTTAGTATGGGGTCGGGGACCTCCATGGACCTTGCCATCCAGGCCTGGGGCTGCAGGATGCGTGTGCCGGAGGAAAGGTATACGGTGGAGTAGAGGTATACTGGCAGTGTCCTTCCATGGAACCTACCTGCTAGGCCGGATCGGCACCGGAGGAGGTACATACAGAGATACCATTTCACTTGAGACCTTCATGCATCATATCATTCATTGTTTGAGGCTCCACCCTTGTTTGTTGTTTGTTGATTGTACGCTCCGGTAGTATGGGATGCCGGAGGGTTTGTTTTCACTTTTTTGTGTTCCTCGGTTGTATGGGCGGTCGAGGGACTGTAGGTAGACTCTTGCTATTTACTTGTAGAATTGTTTCCTGTTACGGTTAATTATGAAATTGGTTACTGCTAGACTGTTAGTTTCTGGATTGAGATTGATATGATTGGTTGAGTTTGATTCATGTCCCTGAGCATGCCTATCATCACTCTTTACCTCTTCTTAAACTTGAGGTTACCGGTATACCGTCCATTTTGTAAACTTATTATGTATACACTGTTATTGCAAGGACCCCAGGTGCGTTGTTTCTTACTTTCACCTGTGCCTATGGTGTATATATTTTTCTTGCTGGCTTCACATGTGGTTCTGTTGATTTCCATCTGGGCTAGTTCATGTGTACCCTTTTGTTGATTTATGTGACTACTTGCTTCTGTTCTGTCTGTTACTACGCTTTTATCTTATATGTGCCCAGTCGGCCTATGATACCTACTGGGTACCTTATGCTTCGCATTTGGTGCTCACCCTACCCCCTGCATCTTTGGGTGCAGATCCTAGCGTGGGCCATCGTCGTTAGATCGCAGTGATTCGTGCTTGGGATCTATTGGGGACTACTTCAGACTGAGGGTGAGCTCTTGGCGATCGGAGCTTAGCTTTAGTTTATCTTTTGCTTTATGTACTCTATTACCATTCAGAGACATCTGTATATATTGTTTTGGATCGTTTGCACTCCATGTATGTAGTTTTGGCTTTATACTATGATACCAGGTCTTGGAGTTTGGTTTAGTTTCCTCATATGTATATATATATATATCCCTGTTATCTATTCTCTTTGTCTTGTTCCCTTATTTGTTAGATAGTAGCCCATTACTAACTGTCCTGGGCTACGGGGATTGGTTCACCTACCGGGGGTTGTAGGTGCCATCATGACCGAGAAATCGGGTCTTGACAAAGACTCTACTAGACACGGCTTCATAGACACCCTAGAACACTTAAACTCTGGGCTCTGATACCAAGTTTGTCACGCCCCGAGCCTACACCCTGGACGTAACTCGGGACCTGAGACCACAAGTGATCCCAAGATAACCCTTCTTACTAGCATATTTCATGAGCAACTAAATTGAAACAGATAACTGGAAAAAATATTATGTGGAAAGCTAAAACATATGCTAAGCTCTTGAAGAGTACTGTAATAAACTGAAGTTTTATAAACTGAAATACAACTCATTTGAAAAATGATACAACTAACTGAATGTCTATAAAACCTCTACTAATATTGAACCACAGTTAGTCGGGACATGTCCCCCAACTACCTTTAATCAATGTATAACAACTGAAATAACCACTACAACTACTAACTGACTGGAGTTCCCGGAAAATGAGAACTCGTTCCTTGCTGAATCAAAGCTGCGATCTGTCTGTCCATAATCCTGAGAGCTGGTGCTAAAACCTGCATCATCAAAATGATGTAGCAAAAAAGGTATGCGATCAGTACTTTTAATGTACTGAGCATCTGAGATACTACACTAACTTTGGAAACATGTTTATGCTAGAAACATAACTTAAAGCTGGACTAAGTATGGATATCTGAGAATGCATAAGTCAACGCTCTAAAACATGGGCTTTTTACTAAAGAGTATAAAATATTTCTGAGTTATAATTGTGAGACACATAGACTATAAACCAACTAAGTATGCTGAAAATACCAATAAGTTGTTTAAAACTGTAAATTGAATCTGTAGTACTCAGGCCCAAACATAATATGCACAAAATATGAAATATAAGGATATTCTAGAAAAATGTAATTTAGAAGCTGTAAAACTAAACTGAGGGCCTAGTACATAACTACTGAGTCTAATTCTGTGGGAGAGTCTGTTAACTGGCATAAACCACGTGAACTAAATGTAGAGTCTGATGTATATGCCCCATTGCAAGGAGCCAATATACCTTGCCAGGGTATAAAGGCATGACTGATGTGATCACTAGTTCTGAGGCCCAACTGAGGGGATAAATAACCTATGGTGGCACATAGTTCTGGGACTTTAGGTATGCTAAACCTTAGTCCAACTCGGTGCTAAGTACTACTCCCAAACTAAATTAGCTCTTTTAAAACTGGAGTTCTAGAATGCTGCATCAGAACTTCACTAAACTGAATGATTTCTGAAAGACTGTATAACTGAAAACTATTCATAAAGCATGTGGACATGTCTAGATGTCATACTAATCATGAAGCTTACTAAGTTTATAATCATTGATGGCATATCTAGATACCATGTTAATCACGAAACCTACTAAGTTCATCATCATTGATGGCATGTCTTGAAAGTTCATATTTAAAACATATTCTTATAAAACATACTGAAGGTAAGTCGAAGCTTGCTAAATCATGCATACTTATTTAGGAGAAAAACTCATAGTCAAAATCATTATGAGAAAACTTAAACTTATTTAGACTAAATGCTGACAATCTGAGCTAAATTCTGAAGGGGAAGTTAAATCATGAGAAGTTTCGAAGAAAACCTATAGACTAAAAATTGACTAATATCATGCTTGAAACTGAATGCTAGTAATCTAGGTCAAATTCTGAAGATGCCCGATTCTCATGAAAATACTACAATTTCAAGATACATTCTTGATTTCTTAAAGTTCTTATAAAAGCGTATGCAAGTCATTCAAAACAAGGTACAAATCCTCTAAAATAGGATATAAATCATGTAGAAATTATAAGGATTGAATTATGTAAAATTTATCATGATTGGGTAAGAATCCTAGTTTCTAAAACCATAAATTTCAATGAAAAGTCTTAGATTTTGGGCATAAGGGCGAACTAAATCCTTACTGAATTCCCACATACCTGGTTGTAGAAGATTCTTGTTGAAATATTTGGGTTTGGAGCTTGAAGTTGAATAACCCTAACTTGGATGAAGAATGATCAAGGAATCTCTTCTTAAAGTTCTTGAATTCGTTTCTTGAAATCCTATGGTCAAGGGTTAGGATTTCTATCAATAATTTACAATTTGATGGTGGAATTTGATTTAGAAAATTTGAAATCCTTATAGAAGGACTTGCCTTGATGAAGAAGGAGGATAGGAGGAGAGAAAACACGTTCTATATCTAAAAGAATGGTAAAAGAACAAAGAAAAATGGATTAAAACTGACTTAAAAAGGTCCTCGTCGGCCCACATGCGATTTGACATGCGACCGCACGTGAAGATCCTCGGGTCGCATGTGATTTACACTTGCTTCCAGAAAGTTGGTAAAATTTTCCCGATGTGCGTTGGACGTGCAATTTTCACATGAGTTTTCGCGTTTTGCATGTCATTTCACACCTGATTTCCAGACTGTCAGTTAAAACTAAAATGGTCATAACGTTTTACTCCAATATTGTATTAATGCACGGTCAGTGGCGTTGAAAATAAGACTCACAGGCCTTTAATTTGGTGGGTACTAGGTTACCTAACTCTTCATATTCTAGGATCTATAATCGTTTAAAGTTAACCCTAATTTACTCTTACATGAAAACTTCTTTGGTTGAGGTGCTTTCAACTTAACTTGTTGATAGGAGTTTCTTATGAACATGATTCGCATTCAAAACTCTTTCCATACTAGGGAATCGATTATGACTCCTATGTAAAGTGGTTTGGGTCTTAGATTAGAATTTTGGAGTGTTACATCGAGTCTCTCAAAGAACCGCTTAGATTGACTTTCTTTTAGTTTGCATTAGCTTTTTGGCACTTTGTTTATAATTTTAAACTTCTTTTAAGTTTTGAAACACTTTGTAGGTACTTTGGGTAGATCTTTTATGTGTTTAATGAATGTTTTACTTCATATTTAGTTTCTTGTTGATGTTGTAGTTGTTTTATGAATATTGTGGCAACAACTAGTGCTAGTTTGAGCTGTATTTGAATTAGTTTTGTAAATGGAAAGTGGTGCATATTGAAAATATAGATTTTTGTAGCTGAAAAAAATGCAGAAAGACAACGGACATGGACTCATTTGTCCATCACTTTTTTTGGAATTATTTAAAAAAAATCTCAGAAAAGCGACGCTCTCTGTCGCTTATTTATTGAACATGAAGAACAAAAGCGATGGACAGTGTCACTTTTCTAGAAAAATCAATTAAATATTTCCAGAAAAGCAATGGACAGTTGAGTTCCTGTCCGTCGCTTTATTCTTCATGTTCAAGAACAAAGCGAGGGACATCGTTGCTTTTTTGGAAAAAAGTAAAATAAAAAGTCGTGGCTTTTTGATTTGCGTCGATGTTCGTCATTTTTAAAGCGACACTGTCTATTGCTTTTGGAAAATAGACTGACCACTTTCCCACGAAAAAGAGTCCATTGCTTTTTTGTCGCTTTTGGCCAAAAAAGCAACGGACATCGTCTTTTTTGGCCGTCTCTTTTTAGTCTTTTTTTAGTAGTGTCTCACACCGAACCCATGCAAACTCCTCCCTCGAATGAATCCCCAAGCTCTCTGGTCTATGTAACATTAGTGACACTCCTCGTTAACAAACTGCACGTGCTACACCTCCTCTCTTTCGCCCATGTCCATTCCTACAAAGAGAAAGTTTGCGGGTTACTCGATATATTGAATAAATGCTTATTACGAAATCATTAGAGGGAATAGGAGATAAAAAGGAAACAAGATGAGAAATCCTTTTCAGCCAAGATAACTACTATTTTTGGACTTTTGTCGTGACGGATGCCACCCCATCACGATGAGTCATCGCGACAAAACTCATTTTGTCATGACGATCCATTGCGACAAGACAACTCCTGTCACAACGAGGTTGTCTTCCCAGCCAACTTTTTCGAAAATGGTGATTTTTAAGGATACACTATGTTTTATCAAAATTTCCCTCAAATCGGGCATAGGCCACCAACATACTATTCCTATACGCAAGTTTTATGGTGTTTCAAACTTCAAAAATCAAGCACAAACATTTGATTCCAATTTCAAGAAATCTTTCTACCATTACTATCCCATTTCGAGTTTAGGACCCCATGAACTTCATGGGAACACTGAAAGGGGTAGTGTAAGGACTTTGACAACGTAAAGATTATTAGCATTCTTCGTAAATATACCCCATGAAAGAAAGAATCATCCCACACCTCAAAACCAAAATTCTACTCGAAATTCAAGCATAATAGATTCTAAATCTATGAAATTTAAGCGCGATAAGCATTATTTAAGTTATGAAAAGACGTTCAACTTGAAAAATCATCGTAGAGTGAGTAGAAGTTGAGAGGGTTTCTGTGTGAGATAAAGGGGAATAGTTTGAAATATGGGAGAAATGAACTTCGCCCATCTTTTAAAAACTTCCTGATCGCTCGTCGCGATGGGACTCTCTTTGTTGTGATAGTCCATAACGATGAGACTCTGTCTTTTGCGATGAGGCATCTCACGGCAGCGTAAATCTGGCAGCCATGATGAGTCAGTCGGGCCCTTTGACTACTCCAAGATTATTTTTTTGTTGTTAAAATCCCTTTCGTATTTTCCTGGGGGTTGGGTCATTCCCTAAGAATTGTAAAAAGGAGAGAAAAGACATTTATCTCATGCCTAATGTTCAGTTTGCCTTAACATAATCTTAAAGCTTCGACAAAGAGAATGATATATACGAGGCATTCTAAGATGGTGAATGAATTAACTTACGATGGTTATTAGAAAACTCGTGCCTCACTGGGTCCAGGTCCTTCGGGGATGAACGGTTGATAAATTGGTATCTATTATAATGACTCATCCCGTCATTATTAGAAAGTTGCAATAAATCTATTGATTAATATTTTTGGGATAAAATCTTGTGAGCTAAAATTGTGGGGTTGATTTTAAGGGTGTTTTAATAAACCTCAGGCATGGAATGCTGTCTAGGACAAGATGTTAGTGTCCTTCATTGAGACAAGTTAGAGCTCATTATAATGGTTCATCGCAATGAAAGGTCTCATCGCAACAGACTGCCATAATAGAGCATCCCTTATTGTGATGAGGACACATGATAGAATTTGAGATTTAGTATGTTCAGCCTTTAACCCTTTTCCAAAAGGCGACCTTGTCTTAAAAATGCTTCAGCTCTCTCTCAACCCTAGAAAGGAAAGAAAAGTAAGGAGGAGCTCGTAGAAAAAGGGTGGGATTCCTCTCCCCATCACGGTGACCATTATTCTAGGATTATTGGGAGAGGAATGACAAGCAAGTTGCAAGCATCATGGAAGCAGCTAGGCATTCGAGGTAGGTTATGGATAAATAGTAGCAAGACTTGATTCGTAAGCATTTTCCCTGTATAGAAATTGATACAGAAAGCATGCTTAGGCCTTCGGGAATGAAGTCTGGATGGTAATAGATGAATGTAGTTAATAAGCTTGGTTTGTGAATAATTATGTGCATGGTGAGTTGTGTGTGTAGATTGCGCCTAAGATGTAATGATTGAGACTTAAACTTTGTGTTTGATAACTAGGTGATGCCTGAACCATAGGGAATCTGGCCGATAAAAAGATCAACCTTAGTATGATTCTTAATTAAACTATGATAAGTTCGAATGCCTAGTTAGGGTGATTGAAGCTCTATCTTAGTAGCTTGGAAGCCCTTAGTAGATTGACTTAATGGTTATGTTCCAGGAATGGGACTTAAATAAGGAATAATAAGAATTGCTTATGTAGAGGTCCCATAGTCATGAGTAATGGCTAGTAATAAGGCTAAGCCGAGCTGTAACCTTGTGTCCGGATATACGAACCTGAAAATAGTGTCGTAAGGAGGGGGGCATTGTTGGCCAGACCTATATAGAAGTGTAGAATCCACTAGCATGGGGGGCAAGCCTGGTAAGAGCTGGTAGGCATGGTGTTGAATCGGAGTTAAGGCTCACCTGATTTCATGTTTGCAGTGAGATTGTATAACATGTGATTGGTCTTCAGATGTTGTTGTATTATATATGTTTTCCTGTTGTGCTTGTATTAATAGTCTAAATAAATAGGAACTGATAAGTGAGCCAAAATGACTAAGTATGATTAGTGTCTTAGGCACCGTGATTATATATACACATAAGCATGCATTCGTCAGATACAGGCCCCAATCCTAGTATGATCTCTATGAAGTGGATACCATACTGGTATGGTATATGGACATCTAGGGTCCCCTGCAAGTCAAGGTTAGTGGGAAGAAATAAGACTCATAGCCTATGTGTACACATTCTTGCATTTATCACTGCATATATTATCACATTATCATTATATGCTTCATTGTATTACCTTCTGGTCAGTTGTATGAGGTGGCCTTGCAGTTATGAGTAGGGTCTGTAAGTAGTGAATATGCTGATGATTGAGGAGTAGATAAATCTAGTTCCTTTATGAATGCGATGGTGAATATATGTAAGTAGTCTTCAATGAGTTTAGATGTTATTGGGCACATTGTGAAGACCTAAGCTCGAATGACCCGTTAGGTTGATAGTAGCTGGGTAAACTTGGGTAGTGGGTAATGCATTACCACTAGGCCTAGTCGTGTAATGATACGCCCAAATTACACCTCCAAAAGAAGCATAAATTGGTCGATGTTCAAATATAAAACCTAACCAAGGTTAGGGTCGATCCCACAGAAAATGTGGAAGGATTAGGGTCAATTATGTTTACTCTCGCTCTTAGCCGTTTATTTCCCTACAAGGGAGGGTTATAGTAACAAGTAGTAATTGTAATTCAAGCTCAAACAAGTAACAAAGTAACAGTTTTAAGTGTTGTAATCAATGAGAGAAGCGACTAGGGTAGTGTTCCCCATGAGATCATAACTCAGTAAGCGTTGTACTAGAAATCTATTTTGGTGCTTAGCATGCAAGATCGATAAGTTAGGTTCACCTAAATTGTTGGTCCCCTAGATAGATCAATTTCACCACGCACCTTGGTCCGGCTATGGGTGTATGCTTTACTAACCCTTAGCCTTGATCCCAGATTAGCTATTCCTGGACAAGATCAAGCTATTAGATGAGGGTTGATAGCCTCAAATCTCCGTTGTAACCAACCCTTTTCCCATTAGTTACCTCCTTGGTCTGACAAGTAAGAATAAGGCGAGTTCTAACGTTTGCAACCGTTAAAAAGCAATCAAAGCGAAGGGACGAACAATACATGCATAAATACAGTCCTAGAATTACTAAGTACTTTGCCTACTTCATTAATCTATCATGGTTTCCACAACCCTAGTTATGGATTTAGCTACTCATGTTCATAAGAAAACAACCAAAAGTTGTTGAAGTATTTATGATCATATACTTATGAGAAGAAGTAAAGAAATTCGGAAACTTGAATAATTGAAGAAGAAATCAAGAATCAAGAACTATGAATGTGTTTATCTCTCAAAACAAAGTACAAATCAATACCAAAAGTTTACGAAAGTGTTTTCTACAAAATATAGAGCATAAAACGTAAAAGAAAACCTAGGAAAGGTATTTATAGACATTAGAAATCCTATCCTAATTAAACAAGGAAAACTGGAATTGGCAACTTCCACGGACACAGTCTACGGTTCATGGAAACTTCTACGGGTCGTCAGCAATCCTCGTGAAACTCATAGCTATTGTCATGATGCAGGTTCACTTCCATGAATGCCATCATGACTCGTAGATTGAATCATTGCTCGTTGAATGGCCTCGTGAATCTCATAACTTTTTCTCCTTCTCTGATCAAGTTATACGGACAGGAATTACGGCTCGTAAAAAGATCCACGACTAGTAGAAACCTCCCATAGAACTCAGGCTTCAGCACAATCTGCAGTACTCTTCCCACTACTGATTTCCACGACTCGTGGAAGCATTCACGACTCGTAGAATCATTCACAACTCATGGAGTTAACTCGTAGAAGTCAGTTTCAGCCAACTTTGCAGCCTTTTTTCTGTACTTAGTCTCCGAACCATGTTTTCCTACATAATACTCAAAAACACATCAAAACAACTAAAAATCGCTAAAGAAAATACTCCAATCCCAAGTAGGGGTGTGCAAAAATCGATTTAACTAATAAACTAAACCGATAAAAATATTATTGATTTATTGGTATCGGGTTATTGGGTTAACAATTTTTTAATGGTTTTGTAAAAAAAATTATTGGGCTATCGGTTCAGTTTTGGTTTTAAGGTTTTTGTTAATGGTTAAACTGATAATCCAATAAGATTATATTAAAACTATATTTTTATCCATAATTATAATAGTGGCTTTAGATTTTAAATATATACCCTATTATTTTTTTGCATTTTATAGTTGTTGTCTTAGTGTTGTTCTTTTCTTTCTAAAGACGTTGGTTTGGTGGGGTTCTACCTATCAGTGTTATTTTTCTTTTTGAGAGATTGCTAGTGTTGCTACTGCATTCAAGTTTGCTAGTTAACAAGAACGAAAATAAGTTTGTTTTAATAATAACATATTTGAATTTGTTTATGCTTGTAATTTGTATAGACTTTTATGCATGAAGGTAGTGTATATATGTAGATGAAAATAAGAGAGCTAAAAAAATTATAGAAGCATTTTCTTATCGGTTAAACCAAAAACTGAACCGTTAAGGATGAAAACCGATTAACCAAAAACCGATAATGAATATCTTATTGGTTTGGTTATCGGTTTTTCATGTTGAAAAACCAAAAATCGATAAACCGAACCGATAATATACAAAACTGAACCGAACCGACCGATGCACACCCCTAATCCCAAGTTTAAAGCATCAAAAGTGCCACAAACCCACGGCACATCAACACCCTCAACTTAAAACTGTTGTTTCTCCTCAAACGACAAAACAAAACTATCCTAGATGCTTAAGTAAAAGAAAACTAGGAACTATGGTAGTCATATGATTTAGCAATTCATCTCACAACAAATACCCCCCTCCTTTTCAGGACAAAACAAGTGCACAAGTTTCATTTATCAAGACAACATAAGAGGATCCATGGACGACATCACGATATCAATAGACGACTTAGCATACACAGATGATACTTACCCTAACCGTCAGTAGTCAATGTTACTCTAGTGCCCTCGCTACAAAGAAGTCCCAATCACACAATAATACATTCAATATCTGGGACTGAACTAGAACACTCACCCTCACAAGGATATTCAAGCAATGCATGCACAATACCATAGGCTTTCCCTTATCTTCTATGCCTCGATTTTTGAACAGTTGGGCTAGGATCACTATAGGACTTTACTCGGCTTGTAACGTAGGCTCGAGGAAGGGTATGGTATATTTGGGAAATAGTGATTAAACCCTCCTTGACACTATGCCATGTTTCTTCCACTTTTCAGACCACCCTTTTCTTTCCCCCCTTTTCTATTCTTTCTTTTTCATCAAGTGACGGGTGCAGCTTTTATTTCAGACTCAACTTTTTTATCATATTTTTTTTCTTTCTTTTCTCTCTCTTTTTTTTCTTTTTCTTTTCTCTTTTTTTTCTTTATTTTCTAACATATACGCCAAATCCGTTATGATTCTTTTTTATCACTAACCTTTTCTTTTCATACCCCATATTTCTCACTTACCTCTACAGTAGCCACCCTCAACTTAGGTGATTTGCCTGAGTTGAGGTAGACAATGTCCAAGGAGGGACCAAGGCCAAACTGAAGGTTCATAGAAAACAGGGAAGATGATTAGGCTAAACAACAAAAAGGGTCAATTTTGGCTCAAAATCAGGGATCAAAGGATATTCAATTCATTTGGACGTTCATTTAGGCTAAGTAGACTATTTCAATAATGGCCTATGTTCCTTTCCTAACCAACTATCCTACAGCCTAGGCAAGACTAACCGGGCAAGTTCTAGATTGGCACACAATGCAAGAACGATATGAATGCAGCTCACACACACATGGCACATAGTACAACAATCAAATGCTAACTATCAGCTTCATGCTCTAGCTTAAGCCATTCATCAGATCGATTAACATTATGTCATGCATGGATCAATAGCAGTCAGTCTATCAAAAATGGATAATCACGTCACACAAAATTTGGAGAGTCTCCATTTTTCAATCAATATCAAGTTCAAAATCAGGCCATAGATTGCACTAAGTTCCTATTATTCTTTCACTACACACAACCTATCTAAACATACAGGTTCAACAGAAATAAAGGTCCATGGAGAAAGAACACAACAACAAAACCCCACAGACTGAGATACTCAGTGGTACCCTATTTGGGTTACCTTCCAAGTAGCGCTTGATTTAACGTCATGGCACGACGCGGGAGTCTTGGCTACTCAGACTTTTCCAAGATACCCATCAAAATACAAATGGTTGCTACCCCCACCAGACCAAAAAATCAATGTGCATTGCCCTCAATGCATCAAGAAAAGTAAATACCTAGGGAGGTAGGAACATACCTATGGCGCCTAGGCGCCGGCAATTGGTGATGTGGACGGGGCTGGTGATGTGGCACACATAGCAGTGTCAGTGGTGGCAGCGGTGGCCATCGCGCTCAATGGATCAGCACCGGGAGGGACAATAGTAGATGCCCTCCCAACAGTGGCAGACTTTGGAATCCCAAAAATAGAAGATGTGACTCCTCCAAAAACTGGAGCCGAACTGGTAGACTCACCCTGAAGTCTCTGCCGCTCTGCCTCCTCATGGAAATGCATGTCATCTAGGGATCATTGCACGGTAGTAGTGGTGTCTTTTTTTAGACTCTTAGGATTTGACTTAACCTCAGAGGTGACCTCAGTGTGCACCCTCTTATCTCTAGCACCCAGGAGCACAGGCTCATCCTTAGCAAACAAATCAACCACCCGGTGTTGTACTGGTTGCACCATAATAGAAATGGAAGGTACAATAGAAGTTTGGATAGTGTCGATAGATTTGATATCCTCTCTGATTCATGCCATCTCATCTTGAATGTGTCCCAAATTGGGGATCTGTATAGTCTATAACCAAGTGTTTACTCGGCTCTCGAATTCATCTATTCGTGCGGGCATCTCATGCGCGACTCGATCTATCTAAGTCTGTACCCTAGCCTCAGCAGCTGAAACTATGGATCTCACCCAAGGCTTTAGCTGATCTAATAGGTCATTCACTAGCTTCTCAGTGTTGGTCTGGCACTCGATCAAATTCTGGAGAAACTCTGCAGTAATGGTAACCATACCAGAAGAAGCGGGCACGGAGGCGCAGTAGGAATGCCAACTGGTGGCTGGGAGGTCAAGGGCGCAGAAGATGAAGCTGTGCCACCCTCTGCAGCTACACCTACCCCAGTATCATGCATATTAAATGGATCTCTTGCTGACGAGGATCCCTTAACTATCACCGTACCAACTGAGATGGAGGATGAAGCTCGTCTTTGTGCAACAGGGTTAGCAGCATCTCTGATCAATCTGGCATCTTAAATCCTAGTCACCTCTAGGGTGTGGTCTATATATGGCATCCGCGGGACTACCGACTCTATGCATAAATGGTGAATCAAACATGGAAAAGGAATGTTGTTGCTCATTCGGGAGGCCCACTCATGAATCTCCTCTAAGATGCAGGGGAAATTTATCTCATAACCAGCAATGATGCTAGCCACTAGGACTGCATAGGCGGGTGTCAAAGTATTGTCTGCCTGAGTAAGATAAATGTGGGACCGGACAATGTCCCACTAAAACTTGCCTACGAAATTCATGGTTGCCTTTTTAAGGTCGCCTTTGTGAACCCATTCTGCATCCTCGCCATTTTCTACTATATACCCCATAGCCCATCTTAATAAGTCATCTCTCTGAACTAGGTCTCAAATTTTCATTTTATCTTGACCATTTTCATTTTGAAATTAAACCCGATGGTGTCAACCTATAGCTCATACTATGGCCCGAATAGGAAGTGCTGAATAGTGCGCTCAGAGATGTCAATGGGTGCATGACGCACCAAAGTGCTGGTGAGTGGAGGAAGATCTTGGTATTGCTGCCTCGGCTGAAGGAGCTGACTGTATGTGGCTTCATATGAGGCAGAAAACTCCTGAACTATCTCAGGACAATAGCTGCCTGAAGGCTCAGCCATCAAACCACACCGGTAGTGAGTGAATGTAGCATAGATCTCAAAGATGCCCCTTTTGGGAAAACCTCTATCAGATGGGAAAATCCCCTGATATATGTATCCCTCATGGTCAAGACACACCATCTCCGATTATCTTGAGCCTCTGGTCTCTATACTCTGTCAGCCTCTGCTTGTGTCCGAGTCTCAGCTTTCGAGATGGCCGCACTAGTGGAACTACTATCACCTGAGTCTGATTCAGCATCACCAGACCCATTTTCTTCTCCAATCCCGATCTTTATCCTAGCATTACTCTCTCGGTTTCTATCACCTTCATCTGACGACCCTTCTCCCTCTTCAGACTGAGAAGAAGTGGCCAGTGCTGGTGGTGCGATGGTGAGGGCTAGCTATAGTGATGCCTCCTAAGCTTCATGTGTCTGTGCCCCATATCTCGTGGTCCGAGGTACTATAACTGGGTCAGGCTGAATCTCATAAATCTCCTCGGACCCACTCGATTCAGGTTCATCAGGCTCAGCGGTGAGTCCAGACTTGAATTGGTGAGCCCCTTATTTGAATGTTTTTGTGTTCTTTCAACGCATGGTACTTGCGGGGGGGAATATCAGTACAGGAGAGGCAACAAAACCCAAAAAAAATCTAAACTTTTCTGTATATGGGGTTCCACAGGTGGGTTTCACGGTCCGTGGAATGAACCATGGCTCATGAATACCCCTCGTGTTTCTGAGGCAGAATCAACTGCTTGCAGGTCTGAGATTCACGAGTGTCATCCATGATTTGTGGATTGATTCACGACTCATGGATTGATCAATGACTCGTGCATTGATCCACGGCTCATGGACGACCCTCGTAAAAATCAGACCTGAAGGCAGTCCTCTTGTCTGAGATCTACGATTGCATTCTATGGTTCTTAGACTAAACCACGACTCATAAAAGGCTCTCGTGATCACTGTAACAACAGAAAACCAAGTTTTTTCAATTTTGATCATTCTTTCAACCACTTTCAACACTTATGCATGGCAATTTACTAACTACAAGTATTTGCTCACTAGAAACCATCATCCCTTGGGTTTGGATATTAGTTTTAAACCAAAAACCACCCTAGGTCAAGTTACTACACCCAATAATGCGAATAAGGTTTGAAATGGATTTCATACCTTAGAAGATATGGGAGAATGTGAGTAAATACTTGTGATTTTGAGCAACACCCACGACCGGATATGAACTTTTAGGAACTATGCGGCACTGTTGGTGAAGTGATAGTAGCAAAATCGATTTGGGAGGGGAAATTTGGGGAGTGATTTATGGGAATTAATGATTTGATGGAGGATTTGTAGGGTGTTTTGTGTTTGAATGGAAATAAAAGAGTGTAGGGGATGGTTTTGATGAATAATGGGGGGGAAATTTTGATTTGGAGGGTTTTAAACGACAAAGGGGTCGCGGGTCGAGTCGGATCTCATGGGTTGACTGAATTTTAAAAGAAAACTTACCTGAGTTCCACGAGCCATGTTCACGAGTTGTGGACTGAACCACGGCTCATAGAACAGGTTCGTGGAACAAGTCCTGCCATCAAAATTCCGTCTGATTATTATGAGGCAACACCATGACTCATGATTATAATGACGGGTCATTGAAATAGATCGTGGAACATGTCCTGCAAATGGCCAAAATTGCCTGATTTCTACAATCAGTAACCACGACATGTGATTTTAACCACGACTCGTGGAACAGGTTCGTAGATTTTGTTCTGCACTTGGCCATTTTTTGACTGGGTTCCAAGAGTAGGTTATACAACTCATGGAGTAATCCACGGTCCGTGAACCTTGCTCGTGGAACCTTACTAACCTCTTTTCCACATTTATATTTTCCTGAACTTTACCTCCACGGATTCCTGCACACATAACAAACATTAACCTTGGGTTGCCTCCCAAGTAGCGCCTGATTTAACATTGTGGCACGACGCAGGTCACTTGACTACTCAGACTTCATCAAGCTTCCTCATGGGTTGCCTCCCATGCAGCGCCTGATTTAACATTGCGGCACGACGTAGGTTCCTTGGTTACTCAGACTACACAAAGGGTCCATACCTCCACAGCTTTTAGCTCCTCTACAATTCCCAAATAAGCTTTTATGCGCTGACCATTTGCTTTGAATCTCTTGCCCTCATGATTTTCGAGCTCTACGGCCCCATGTAGAAATACATGTACCACTTTAAATGGTCTAATCCACTTGGACTTCAACTTTCCAGGAAACAAGCGAAGTCTGAAATTGAAAAGTAAGACCAAATCACCCGGCTGGAAATCTCTCTTCTCAATCTTCCGGTCATGATACAGTTTCATCTTCTCTTTGTACAAGGCTAAACTTTCATATGCACTAAGGCGGAACTCATCTAACTCATTCAACTGCCCAAGCCACTGAAATGATGCTGCAGATCAGTCTAAGTTCAGCTTCTTCAATGCCCACATGGCCTTACACTCAATGCCCACATGGACCCATAAAGTCAATACCTCATACATCAAACAATTCAATCACAAGGATGGGAGTAAGAGGAAGCTTATGCCTCATTGCTATACCACCTTCTTTTTGGCACCTACTGCAAGCCTTAGCAAACTCATGGGCGTCCTTGTGGATGGTCGGCCAATAGTAGCCACACTACAAGATCTTGTGAGCTGTTCGGATGCCACTATGATGCCCCCCAACGGGGGATAAATGACAAGCCTCTAATATCTCCATCATATCAGCTTCAGGCACACATCTACGGATCATGGTATCAGCACACACATGAAATAAGAATGGCTCCTCCCAAAAGAATTTCTTAACATCAAATATGAACTTCCTTCGATGGTGGACAGACATATCAGGAGGTACCACATCACTTGCCAAATAATTGGCAATATCAGCAAATTATTGAATCAGATCTTGGGAGGCGGCTATCACTTGCTTGTCTGGGAACCAATCATCAATCTCTTGCGCATCATCAAGCTTCAGCATAGCTTCTTCCTCTAATCTTGACAAGTGATCTGCTACCTAATTTTCTGTGCCCTTTTTGTCCTTGACCTCAAAGTCAAATTCATGTAGAAGCAACACCCATCTAATCAATCTCAGCGTCGCATCCTTTTTCTCCATGAGGTACCTAAGAAAAGCATGGTCAGTGTGCACAATCACCTTAGTACCAAGCAAATAAGATTTGAATTTCTCTAATGCAAAGACCACAGCAAGCAGCTCTTGTTCTGTCACAGTGTAGTTCTCTGGGCAGTATTAAGTTCTTTGCTAACGTAGTATATGGGATGGAGAATCTTTTCGCGCCTTTGTCCTAGGACTGCTCCTAGCGCTACTCCACTAGCATCGCACATAATCTCAAAAGGCTGCAAACAATCAAGTGAAACAATAATAAGGGCACAGATCAAATTTTGCTTATGGCATTCAAATGTCGTTAGACATGCCTCATCAAACATGAACTTCACATCGTTCTCAAAAAAATTGCACAGGGGATGTGCAATTTTAGAGGTCTTTGATGAATCTACGATAGAAACCATCGTGCCCCAAAAAGCTTCGGATACCCTTCACAAAAATTGATGGAGGCAATTTTTCAATCACATCTATCTTTGCTTTGGCGACCTCAATACCCTTCTTGGAAATCCGATGGCCAAGCACTATACCCTCTTTGACCATAAAGTGACACTTCTCCCAATTCAGCACTAGGTTGCACTCCTCACATCTTTTCAGTGCACAGATCAGATGATCTAAACAATCATCAAAAGAGTCACCAACTACAGAAAAGTCATCCATGAACACTTCAATAGTGTCCTCCACCATATCTGAGAAAATCAACATCATACATCGCTGAAATATTGCTGGTGCATTGCATAACCCAAATGGCATCCTCTTGAATACAAACATCTCATATGGACAGGTGAAAGTGGTCTTCTCTTGGTCTTCAAGAGCAATCAAAATATGATTACATACTGAATAACCATAAAGAAAACAATACCATCCTCTACCAGCAAGACGGTCTAACATCTAATCTATGAACGGCATCGGAAAATGGTCTTTCTCGGTCGAAGAATTTAGCTTCCTGTAGTCCATGCATACACGTCAGCCTGTGACTGGTCTCAATGGAATCAACTCATTCTTAGCATTTGGGACCACAGTAATTCCACCCTTTTTTGGCACACACTGAACCGGGCTCACCTACTTGTTGTCTGCAATAGGGTAAACCACACCCGCATGTAGCCACTTGATGATCTCCTTCTTGAAAACCTCTTGCATAGACTGATTCAACCTATGTTGATGCTCAATATTCAGAATACAATCTGGCACGAGCTGAATTTTATATGTGCAGATTCCACGCGAAATCCCAATAATGTCAGCAATGGACCAACCAATAGCCCTCTTAAACTTTCTCAAAATAGAAACCAGAGCTTCAACCTGCCTTTCATCTAAGTCAGCTGCATTAATAATTGGCAAGGTGTCATTAGCTCCCAAGAATACATATCAGAGGTGAGAAAGAAGTGCTTTGAGCTCCAAGACTAGAGGCTCCACAATAGACGGTCTAGCTGGTGAGGTCTATCAGTTCTTCAGGCCCAAATCAAGATTCTTCAGAGCATAAGTATACGACCCCATATCGACAAGTTCTTCTACCATATCATCATACTCATCAATATCATCTCCGTCAAAATTCATAATCACCATTGCAAGTGCTTCAACCCCAAGTCTCTCTTCAACAGGCACAATTAGTTACTCCTCATCAACCACATCAACCATTGATATTACGCGTATGTCATCATGATATTTCATAGACTGACAGACATTGAAAGGAACCACCTCATCATTAAGTCTAAATTTCATCTGCCCAGTCTCCAAGTCAACCAAAGCGCGTCTGGTGGCAAGGAATGGGAATCCCAAGATGATGGGAACCTTAAAGTCAACCTCACAGTCAAGAATCACAAAGTTGGTAGGAAAGATGAAAGTGTCAACTTTTACAAGTACATCATAGAGAATTCTCACCGGCCTTTTCACCATGCAATTTGCCATAAGAAGCCGCATTGTCATCGACTTGGGGGCTCCCAAGCCCAGCTGTTTGAACACTATAGTGGTATTAGATTAATACTAGCACCCAAATCACATAATGCTTTTGCAAAATAGAATGCTCTAATCATGCATGAAATAATGAAAGCTTCAGGATTTTCCTTTTTCTTCACTAGAGAATGGGAGGCTATTGCACTACAATGGTGCAAATTAGCAGCTAGCTCAAAACTCACAGTTCTCTTCTTTGTCACCATATCCTTCACGAACTTTGCATACCCAGGCATCTGCTCCGATGCTTCAACCAACAGAATATTTACTGAAAGTTGTTTTAGCATGGAGATGAACTTATGATATTTACCTTCCTCAACCTTTTTGACCAATCTCTGTGGGTAAGGTGGAGGAGGCAATGGTATGGGCTTCAAGACCTGTGGAACCTTCTTGCTCTTTTCCTTGGCATCAGTTGCCTTCTTCTCACTTGGAGTTCCAATGCTATCCTTTTTCACTGGATTGACCACAATCTCAGCTTCATCTTTCTCAGGCTCGGCCAGCTCATCAACAACTATAGGAATCAGAGGATCAACAGTCAGTTTCCCTCTTCGAGTAGTCACAGCCATGCACTGTCGATCATTCTTCAGATTCTGAATTGTGTCACTTGGGAGAGTACCATTCTATCATGGGTTTAAAGTCGCAGACATCTAGTTCATATGTTGCTCGATTTTCTTGATGGAGACAGCATGTGCCTCTACTTTTTGATTCATACCTGATATGTCAGCACGCATCTCCTTCAAGTTTTCATCTGTAGAATCAACCTTTTGCAATACCTTGTTAATCAGCTCCCTCATGGATGGTTGCTCAGGTCCTGATTTGCAATTTCCCGGAGGGACATACAGCCCACATCTATCATTTTTGTACCCATCCCTCTTGTGCTAGTCACCATCCCTGTCTCTACCCTTGCTCCTGTCTCTATAGCCAGATCGGTTGTAGTTTTCATCTTTATCTCTGTTCCGACCTTGATTTCCCTGGCCATTAGCCCAGAAACCCACCACTTGATTATTCAGATAACTAACTTCTTCATCAGACTCCTACTCATCTAGCTTTGGTGTTTTTCCTTGTGAAGCGATAGCTTTAACCTTTTATACCCTATCATTTAGGATTTGCTTCACAATCAAACCTATGCGTATCTTCAATTCAGCAACATCCTGTCTAATCTACTGCAAATCTTGATAGTCAATGGATTTGCCAACCGCACAAGTTCTTGCTGGACTCTCAGACTCTCTAGTATGCAAGGCCATGTTGGTCTTGGTAACCCTATCAAGCATCTCAGAAGCTTCGGCATAAGTATTATCCATGAATGTTCCCCCAGTTACTGTATCAGCTACTGCTTTCGTATTGGCATTCAGTGCTCTGTAGAAGATCTCCATCAGATGATCCAAAGGGATTCTGTGTTTCAGAACCTGTTTTAGATTCTTATTGAACCTCAGCCATGTTTCATATAGTGCCTCCACGGGTAGATACTTGAAGTTGTAGACCTCTTGCTTTAGTTGCAACATCCTTGATGGAGGAAAGAACCTCTCCAGAACCTGAGTCTTTAGCTCTAGCCATGTGTATCTAGAATTATCTGGCAATTCTGTAAGCCACAGAGTTGCCTCTCCAGTTAAAGAGAATGGAAATAGCCTCAGTCAAATAGCATCTTTCCCCACTCCTGGTAAATTATAAGCTGTGAAAATCCCCACAAAATTTGTCACATGTAGATTTGCATCCTCAGCAGGCTTTCTAGCAAATAGTCCTTTCAGGTTCAACAACTGGATCATGGTGCTGGTAATGTCAAACTTTGTACCTTCAGGCAGTGGTGGCAATACTATGGGTCCAGTAGTCCCTATGCCATCAGCATCATCTTCATCAAGATTGTAACGAGGGACATGCCTTGGCTGCTGCATGTGTCAGCCTCTATTCCCTCTTGGTGCGACTCGATCATTAGGCACATTGCATCGGGATGCCTCGTCTCTCACAGCTTGAGCATCTAGTGCGACTTGATGAGCATCTTGTTGTCGTGCTTACCTTTATTGCTCAACTGCCGCATTTTGAGCTGTAAGGTCTGCGGAAATTTGAGCATCTTCAAATTTGGCCATCTTCTTCTGCCTGTTTCTTCTGCTCTTCTTCGGCCAACGTCTGAGTTGTGGCCTCTTCCGGTGTCTCGTAAACTCCCTGTTTAATCATGTTTCTCAGAGTTCGTTGGAGTTTCGGATCGAATGAAATCAGGGGATTGCCTTGACTCCTTGTACTGGGCATGCACAAGTGTGCAACTTGTGGAACAAAACAATAACAACAGAAAAAAGTAAAATCAAGAAATAAATACTAATAGTGAAATAAACACAATCTCTCTTAATCCAAAATCGTATTCCCCAGCAACAGCGCCAAAATTTGATACGTCCAAATTATACCTTTAAAAGAATCATAAAGTGGTCATTGTTCAAATATAGAACCTAACCAAGGTTAGGGTCGATCCTACAGGGAATATGGAAGGATTAGGGTCAATTATGTTTACTCGCGCTCTTAGCCGTTTATTTCCCTACAAGGGGGTTTATAGTAACAAGCAGTAATCATAATTCAAGCTCGAACAAGTAACAAAGTAACAATTTAAGTGTTGTAATCATTGAGAGAAGTGACTAGGGTAGTGCTCCCCAAGAGATCATAACTCAGTAAGCGTTGTACTAGCAATCTATTCTAGTGCTTAGCATGCAAAATCGATAAGTTAGGTTCACCTAAATGGTTGATTCCCTAGATAGATGAATTTCACCACGCACTATGATCCGGCTAAGGGTGTATGCTTTACTAACCCTTAGCGTTGATCTCAGATTAGCTATTCCCGAACAAGGTCAAGCTATTAGATGAGGGTTGATAGCCTCAAATCTCCATTGTAACCAACCTTTTTCCCATTTGTTACCTTCTTGGTCCGGCAAGTAATAATAAGGCGAGTTCTAATGTTTGAAACCGTTAAAAGCAATCAAAGTGAAGGTAAAATCAATACATGCATAAACAGTATCCTAGAATTACTAAGTACTTTGCCTACTTCGTTAATCTGTCATGGTTCCCACAACCCTAGTTGTGGATTTAGCAACTCATATTCATCATCAAACAATCAGAAGTTGTTGATGTATTCATGATCATATACTTATGAGAAGAAGTAAAGAAATTCGAAAACTTGAATAATTGAAGAAGAAATCAAGAATCAAGAACTATGAATGTGTTTTTCTCTCAAAACCAAGAAAAAATCAATACCAAAAGTTTACGAAAGTGTTTCCTATAAAATATAGAGCATAAAACGTAAAAGAAAACCTAGGAAAGGTATTTATAGACATTAGAAATCCTATCCTAATTAAACAAGAAAAACTAGAATCGGCAACTTCTACGGACACAGTCTACGGTCCATGAAAACTTCTACGGGTCGTCAACAGTTCTCGTGAAACTCTGAGCTTTTGTCATGCTACAGGTTCACTTCCACGAATTCCATCTACGACTCATAGACTGAATCACGGCTCGTGGAATGGCCTCGTAAATCTCAGAACTTTTTTTCCTTCTCTAATCAGGTTATATGGACAGGAATTAGGGCTCGTGAAAAGGTCCAAAACTCGTGGAAACCTCCATATAACTCAGGCTTCAGCACAATCTGCAGTACTCTTCCCACGACTGACTTCCACAATTCGTAGAAGCATTCACGACTCATGGAGTTTAGTCGCAAAAGTCAGTTTTAGCCAACTTTGCAGTTTTTTTCTGTACTTAGTCTTCGAACCATATTTTCCTGCATAATACTCAAAAATACATCAAAACTACTAAAAAAAGCTAAAGAACATACTCCAATTCCAAGTTTTAAGCGTCGAAAGTGCCACAAACCCACAGCACATCATGTAACCAATACTAGATGTGAATAGGAGGAAGGTAGTAGGGGTTAGAGGATACCCGAGTTTTGGAATGAAGAGTAGATGACCGAGGATGGGTAAGGAGCACTTATAGATAACTACTCGAATTATCTTATTGTATGTTGAAGTGGTTGATTCTGTTTAGCCTTGATTTCTATATATGTGATTATATGTACTAATCCTGGTCGGCGGATGATACCGACCAGTATGTGTGGTTGTACTGATGCTACTCTTGCTACACCCTTGGTGTCCATGTGCTATTAACTATGTAATGAATTTTGAGATCTATAGAGTAGCTTTTTATATCGTTGCGTTTGAAATTGCTTAAAAAGACTCCCATATGTTAAGAGTTAGGTAATTTTAGGGTCCTCCTACTTGGATAGGTTAGAGTAGGTGTATGACAGGTAGGGACCCATGTCCCCCTACCTGTTTGTGCTAGCCATGGAGTATCTCCATAGAACACTCCAACAACTGAAACATAATACTTAATTCAATTACCATCCAAAATGTGGTAAGTTGGGCATTATTCATATATGATTTGCTGATGATATATTGATGAGTTGCAAGGCAGATGAAGTCTCTATTTTACTACTTTTCAATACCTTCCAACATTTTTCTGAGGTATCAAGTCTGTATGCCAATATAGAGAAGAGTTCTCTGTATATTGCAGAGGTCACTCCTAATTTCAAGGAGAGAATACTTGATGAGTTGAGCCTATCATTAGGAGAGCTTCCATTGAAGTAATTGAGAGTTCCACTCTCAACCAGAAAGCTCTCAGTACAACAATGCCTTCCTATTGTTCAAAAGATAATAGCAAGAGTCAAAAATTGGTCCTCAAGGTTACTATAATATAGTGGTAGTTGAAGAGTGTGTTATATGAAAAGCAAACATACTGAGGCCAAATATTTTTGCTACCAAAGAAGATAATTTCTATGGTTACTACAGCGTGCAGAATATTCTTATGGATCGGAAGCAATGACTGCTCAAAAAAGCCCTTGGTTGTATGAGAGAGTTTGTAAGCCCAAGACAGTAGGGGGTCTGAATGTGATTGACATACTTACATGGAACAAGGCAGCAATATGTAAGCTTTTGTGGACAGAGAAGTAGAAGAAGGATAAACTCTTGGTGTTATGGGCACATGCATTTTATATAAAGGCGAATGACTTGGAGACAATGCAAACATCTAACATGACTGTTGGTCAATAAGAGAAAATTTTGATGCCAGGAGTTGGTTGGAGGATACTGGTACTCTCCATGATAAGCTACAAGTACTTACTGACTCTAAGGGATATAGCATCAAGAAGGGGTATCTAACTATGATGCCACAACATCCAAAAGTTACATGGAGTAAGTTGGTGTTAGTACAAAGACAGATTCCAAGATAACAGTTCATATTATAGTTAGCTCTTAACAGAAGACTGTCAACAGTGGAGAGTGCAGAAATGGGGAATAGACGTATCTACTAATTGAGTAATGATAAAATGGAGGAGACACCAGAGCATCTGTTTTTTGATTGTCCCTACTCTACCCTCATATGGTCATCTCTGGTGAAATGGTTGCGCTACATTAAAACCATTGGTAACTAGAATCATGAAGTTGAATGGCTCATTCAAAGGATCAAAAACAGTAGACCACAGGCAGGAATACTAGGATTTTGTGTTGTCACTGCAATGTACCAGGTATGGACTGAGAGAAATGGCAAGAGATTTAAGAATTAGTTCCCAGGGAGGACGCAAAAGCTTCGAGAAATAGCAGTCCAGTTGCACATAGAGAGACAGACAACAAATGGTCACCAAAAGCTAGAGAAGCTAAACTCATATCAAGTTTAGACTATGTCACTATAGTTAGCTGTTAAAAGTTCTTTGTTTTTTACATTGTCAGCAGTTCTGCATATAGATGATTGCATAGAAAGAGTATAGGGGAGCCAACTTGAGTCAAAAAGGAGTTGGCTATTTTGAATAGATTGATATTTTTGATTGAATGAAAAATGTAAGCTTTTGATTAAAAAAAAACTTGGAAGGATGATTTAGAACTTCAAATAAGAATGTCGGGTAAATGTCACTAATCGTAAAAAGAGTGTATTATATTTATTATTATCAAAGAATTGCAACTCTGAGGTCTAAGACCCAATTGAGTCTTGATCTACGGGTTTCTACTTAAAAAGCCCCCTAATCTCTGTTAAGAGGCAAAGACTGAGGCTGTCCACTTTTTGATACAAACAAAGAATTTTCTACATATAATTAAGGGACCATGCTAAGTTTTTCCCTCCGATTGTCAAACATAGATAGGACTCATATTCATTAATTTTGTACCATATTAGCTGATGGAAAATTTAAAGTTAAAAATCCAAATATAGAAGTGCGCCATTAAAAAGGAAAGAGTACACAAGCAAAGTCCGTTATCGGTTCAGTTCCCATTCTAAATTTGCTGTGTACAACAAACGGAGGAAAGAAACTATATTTAGACGGAAGTTAGACGAAATTAAAGGAGGACTAGCGCATCTACAGAGTGGCAATCACCTCTACCGAAATAACAAAAGAAACAGTATAGACTCTTATCGATCACACCATGTAGTAATACTTTATGAGAATGACGCATCAGACGGCTTCAGCTGGTGGCATCAAGTAGCTGAGTAAGGTGAACAAGATGATGGCTAAGAGCCATAAGTGTCAGCACATTAAGAAAAGATGAACATGAGTTCAGCTTCTTAAGCTTCTGGGTCAATTTCACCACTTGGGGCTTCACTACCTCTGCGGACTGCTCTGGAGACTTTTCTGCCGGTTTAGTTGTTGTTGTCTCACTTGTTGACTTTGTGCCTGTAGGATCCAATACCGACTCCACTTCTCTACTACTTTGTTCAACGTTGAATACGTGTCTACCTCTGCCTTCTTCCTTCTCCAACTTTAATCTCTCAAACATAACCTGCATATTCCCGTAGCAATCGAACCATTAAAAAGAACTACAAATCCAAAGACAGGATTCGGTCTGTTAGGAGGTGGACTTCGAAATAAGAGGGGGATTAGAACAAACAATTTTACTATCACTAGTTTTTTCAAATTAAGATATGTTTTCCATTCAGGGGTCTTATGCTTTTTCAAATTTCTTTTATTTATCCCAAGTCATATGGCACTTTACGTTTTTCGAGTTTCAAACTACTCTCGTCAGATTTTGTGTAATTCTTTTCGTTTTTTCAAGATTCAAATTACTCCCCTGTTTCAATGATACCACTTCCTATTTTTCGAGATTCAACATATTTTCTTTAAAGCTAAACTGAATTAGATCAACTATATATTTTTAAACTAAAATATTCAAAAGCTAAATCAAAACAACTATAGGTTATATTACACAAAAAATGGCCAAAATTCACATAATTTAAATCTCAAAATGCGGAAAGTACGTCATAAGTTGGGACCGAGGGAGTACAATGTAAAATTGAAGCCACATTTTTAAATGTATTTGTTCATTAAGAATGGCAAATTATCTAATCCAGTTTAGCTTCAAAATTATTCAATGGGACGAGGGATTAATAGCTTGTGCTCTAGTATTTAAGGTCATACTATGATCGTAAGCCTGGTTTTATTTTTAGTTTCAGCTTGGTGCTAAAATAACTAGTAATGCTAAACACTTGTGGTATACATTCACCCTGCCCCAAGTACTATAAGTATATTTCAAAAGAGTTGAATAAGATCCTAACTAAAGCAAAAACTTGAGTTGCATAAGATCATAATCAAAGCAAAAACTGTTCTGACCCCCCAAACATCAATTGTGTGTTTGACTCCCCAAAGAGATAGTGCCGATAAAATGGATTAAAAAGATGAATTACCTTTGTGGCTCGAGGCTCCAAGTAGAGCAAATTGACCAAAAGCATGGAGATTGAAGCTAGAAGATTGAAACCTTGAACTGCTTCAGCCGAGTTGGCATAAGGTCGACGTTTTTGGCTTAGAAAATGGGCGAGGAATGCTGGGCCAACGCAATAAGCCATGGCCTTGAAGTAGACAGGGTAAATCTTGCTTTGAACAAGTGCAAATTGCTGCCTTGGCAAAGCTCTAGCCAGCACATAACTTGAAACAAATGTTACCCAAATACACATCCCATAAGCCACTGCAAACCCCAGTAAATGTGCCAAACGCATCACAGGACGCAAATGCTCCAGGGAAAAGATATACGCAAATACATCGCGGAAGAATTCACGTCCTCGCTTGAGAATATCTTTCAAGTCCTTTTTCCCTTCTTCTTCAACCTTTTTTGCACCTTCTTTCACTTGTTCTGCTTTCTCAGAGATTTCTCCTTTCATGTGCTCCATTTTTCGTTCCACTTCAGCCTTTTTTCTCTTTGTCGTGTCAACTAAATCCTTGTCTTTTTCTTTAACTTGCTCAACTTTCTCCTTAGCCTTATCTGAGGCTTCAGTAACTGCATCTTTCACTTCCTCTGCAGTTCCTTTAACACCTCCTTCAACTTGATCAATAGCTTCATGGGCTTTTTCTGAAACCTTGTCTTTGGTTTTGCCCAAAGCAGTTGCAATTTTTTCTCTGCACTTTCCAAAGGCATCACAAACGACATCTCTAGCACTAGGTTTAGTATGAAATATTTCACCATTTTCTTGATCTTGAGTCACATAGGGACTCGAGATCCCTTGACCGATATTTGGAAGAACAGAGGATGCTTCCTCGGCTTTTTCATATAACTTGTCTTTGAGATCAGAAACATACCCTGATTTTGATTTTCCTTTTGGAATTTTATCTTCTTGTGGGGAGATTAAGACCTTGGTGCCATCATCTTTATCAAATTCAACAACTAAAACAACATCTTCTTTCTTATTGTTCGGACCGAGAAATCCTGCTGTAACAAGTGTGGATAATACCAGAGAAATAGCCAAAACATTTATCATCTTTTCTTATTAATTATGTGGAAGTAAAGACCATGCGTTGTATAAGGAATGGAAGTTAGTGCGAGGAAATAGGAGGAATGGTTCATTTTTGTAAGGCAAGTTTGAACGTTTCCCACGTCAGGGATATTGCTGGATTAAAACGTATACGTGTTAGCTTGCATGCGGTTTTGGAATCTACGTGTCCGCTTCTAACATCTGCTCTAAAAGCATTTCAGATGTAGACTACAGCTTTGTTCGGCCAATTTCATAAAATCTACTTCACTTCAGCTTTTTAACAAAGCACTAGTACGCAGGGCGGACCTACCTTCGTTCAAGCGGATTTTGATCCGTTTCGTTGAATTTTTTTCTTTTTTACATGTATAAATTTATTACAAAATGTTATATATAAATAAAATGAACCCACGTGACTCAATAAACAGGCATACTCAATAATCAAGCCTGTTCATTGCTTCCCTCGAGACCTAAGTTCGAACCTCAATTCAGACATTCCATTTTAGCTTTTAATGCTTACTAGGAGCCAGGTATTAATAATGTTTAAGATTATCACTAGTTGTTGGGTCCCACAGTTTAAGTTATTATTTGAAATTGTTTAAATTATTAATAATAATTTAGATTATATATTAGTATAGCTTTTAGATAGTACTTTTTATTATATTAGTTTAAATCTTTTATTATATTAGTTTAAATCTTTTTGTAATCTACAAAGTTATGTTTTTTTCCTGAGTCATGGGCTAAAATTATCCCTCATCTATTAGAGTAGATTCATTTTGGTCCCTCAAATATAATCCTGAGCATATTTAGTCCCTTAACTTTACTAAAGTGAAGCACTTTTGGTCTTCCTAACATAATAATATTAAAAATTAACGAAAAGGATAATTTTCTAACGGTGTAAATTTGACAGTGTTATCTCTTTCTTAATTGATATGCATTTTCTTTCTTTCTTGTCTTCTTAATTTTTTAGGATTAATGTAGTAGTAGCTATTTATATTTGAAGACAATACTTTAGAACACAATAATCTGCTCACTCAAAAAAAATAACCATTTTCTTAATTGCAGTAACAAAATTGTCTTAAAATCAGTGGCATAGCTAGTAATTTGGTGAAGGGTGTGCGAATTTCTTCTTAATTGTGTTTAAGAGCGTGCAAAATTAAATATATACTCATAATAGCTAATACTTAACCTCTATTAGTTTGTATTTTACAAGTCACGTGGGTGCCACATAGGTTTAACACTATTATTTTAAAACGGATTTTGTTAGGGAATCAAAAGTGCTCCACTTTAGTAAAGTTAAGGGACTAAATATGCTCAGAGTTATATTTGAAGGACCAAAATGAACCTACTCTAATAGTTAAGGGACAATTTTAGCCCCAAACTCTTTTTTTCCTTCTTCCTTGATATACACGAAGGTTTGATTAGCACATTTTTAAATTTATTTATTTATTATTTATTAAATTATTTTCTTATTTTATTTATGATTTTTCAAAAATTGCTACATTTTTATTGTTATAAGAGTAATACTTAACATTTTAAAATGAAGATATGCGAAAAAATTTAATCTTATAAATAGTTAAAAAGTTGATATATTTTTGTTAGAAAATGATATAGTTATGTCTAATTATTTATTCCCTTTTCAATTGAACACCACCTCAAAATAATATTTTCAAAGGTATAAGGGTAATACATATACACATACAGTAGCAAACGCAAAAAAAATTATAAGCAGTGTCAATATTTAAAAAAGTGGATAAATAAGAAATAACTATAGCATCATTAAAAGAATGAAAAACACAATCAAAATTAAAACTTATTTAAGTACTCCCTTTGTTTTCTTTTACTAGTTAAATAATTTAAATTTTTTTCCTTTTATTTGTTCATTATAATAGATTAAGAGAATTTTTTTTTTTAAATTTGAAACCCTTATCATATAATTATTTCTCAAAAATTATTAGAATTCTAGTGATCAAAATGAGATTTTCAAATTTATATGTGCAACTTAGTTAAATAAGTACATAATAAATGGTATTTCAAAAAGAATACAAATTTACACGGAATTAGTAAAAGGAAATAAAGAGAATACATTATCATGATACGATAATTTTAAATGTAATCATAATAGCTTGATTAAAAAGGTCAGTAAATACCTTTTGTTTTATATAAGGCATCAGACAGTAATTCAAAAACACCAATAAAGAAAATAAAAGAACAAAATAGCAAAAAAATTTAAATTAAAATAACAACATATAATATACCTGATTCTCGAACATTGCAAATTGCAGAGAATATAATATCTTTTGAATTAGGTTCTTGAGCTTACTAAAATAAGAATATGTAGTTTCTTTTCAAATGCTTAGAAGTATTTTAGGTACTTTTAAACCATAATAATTTTCAAGAATTTTTAGTGTTTGGGTAAAGATGAAAAATAATTTTTAAATTAAAATAATAAAAATAAGTTAAAAGTTAAAAAATTTATGGCTTATAATGTAATGACCCTTCCGGTCATCTTTACGTTTACGCATTTATTGTACTGTTAGAGATTTTCTGTAGCGGCCCCAAGTCATTTATGGCTTGTTGGGACCGATAGTTCTGTGTCATGGTCATTTTGGCCGTTTGCCTGTTTTAGAGCCTTAACTTAGAATATCGTTGACTTTAGTCAACATTCTTAGCTAACTACTCTCGTTAGCTCCGGAGCGTTGAGTTTGGTCTAGTTGAACCTTTAGTTGAGTCCTGAGAACTTCTGTTGTGGGTTTTGTGTTGTTTTTTGTTTTCAGGCCATTTAGAGTTGGAAGTGTAACTTTGGTCAGCTTTCGATGATCGGAGTGTCAAATTCAAAATCTGACGATTCCATCAGCTCTGAAATATTGAGTTTGGGTTAGCTAGATGGTTGGTTCGGGTCCCGAGTGTCCAGGGCTCATTTTGAGTGTTCGGTTGCTTGTTGGTTAGTGTTGACTTGGGTCAACATTTCTTTGAAACAACCTCGTATGGAAGTTTCATTGATTTCGCTGAATCTGAAACGTCGTTTCCACTCTGTTAGCATTATTGATTTTTGAGTATCGGTTTTTGATTGTGCCTGGAATGCCTCGTTGAGTTTTCAAATAGTTGTAGACTTTGTTGTTGCAGGTGCAGGCCTCAGGCCTTAATCGCGACCTCGAGCCTCCTCCCTCGCGACCGCGATGAAGCACCTGGTGCCTTGTTCTTCGCTATCGCGTGATCTCCTATCGTGATCGCGATGAAGCCTCTCCCCCATTTGTTCTTCGCGACTGCGTGGCTAGTCCTCGCGATCGCGATGGTTTAGCCAGCGTGGTCCTCGCGACTGCGTGGGGCCCCTTCGCTATCGCGATGAAGGACCCCTGGGCAGTATATAAATTTTTTCCTTCATTTTTCCAGCCATCTTTCTTGATTTCCCTCAACTCTAAAGCACCCAAAACACTCCCTAAATTGCTCAAATCAGTGCACCCTTGGAGAATTCATTGTTCCCTCGTTAATTCTTGCTCTGTTGGCATTTTGGTGAGTCTTTTTCTTTCCCCAACTTGTCTTCTCCAATTGATTAAAATCACCATTGTTTCCATCTTCTCAAAGCTTTAAATTTGTTTGTAGAATCTATTTCGTGAGAGGTTGCATTCTATGTGGACTCATTCAATTCATATCCTTGGCATAATTCTCTCGTTGTGGTAGGCAATTCTTGTCGATTTCTGATTTTTATTCCTAATTTTCCATAATTGGTTTCTCGACTTCTAGGGGCTGTTTTAGCCTGAATTCGTTGCCCATTTTCCTTTATTTTTCCAGGCATGTACTCCCTTGGTCATGGTGATCATATTGTGCGCTTTCATTTTTGGTTCCGGGTTGCGGGTCCTGCGTGTCCATCAATGACACAAATTTCAGCCCAGCTATTATTTTAGCGATATGGGTATCGTTAGACTTCTTTTGATGTGTTATTTATGTTTTTGATAGTTTGATTATCGTTCGGAGCTTCTCGGAGCGATTCAGGCTTGGATATCATTGTCCCAGCACCTTATCGTCGGATGACAGGTAGGTTACAGTTTAAACTCTTTAGACTTCGCATATATAGGATAAAATTGTACTAATGGGCATCCTTAGGTTGGGTTTACTAGTTGGTACCACAGACCTTGACCGCTTTATTCATGTCCGATTTCTTTTCTTCCTCCGATGGTTGTAGTAATTGTTATAGATGATATTATCACTCTTGTGGTCCTGTGTGGCCTTGTTTGACTCTGGAACATATATGGTGGGTTATATGGGAATGTCCATGAGTTCCGGGCATCTTTATTATTGTTGTAGAGCTGGTTATCTGTGCTGTAGAATGATGGGAGCCTGTGCAGGGCCAACAGGTTGATTGTGGGTCGAGGGCCACTGTTGTGATTGTGTGTACCATTCATCATGCATATAGAGGGAATTTCTTCATGATTTTACTACGATTTTAGCTTCGGGCTTACTATTGCTGAATTTCTAAATCTTACATGGTCTGTGGGGCCTATTTTTGGTAAAAATGATTAAAAAGGGGTTTGGTATCATCTTAATGGATCTTGTTGGGGTAAGGGGGAATTAAAAAACATTTTATAACTATTTTCACTTATTCTAGACTCAGCGGGGTCGAGCGCTAGACTTGTTTTACCACAACTTTTGGGGTGATGCTAGACTCGGTGGGGTCGTGCGCTTGGACTATTTGACTTACTGATTTAGACCTGGATACTCTCCGGAAAGTCTTACTTGGGGATTTTCGATATTGCGGGGCATCTAGTATGTTAGTTGGGGGCCTTCATGGACCTTGGCATTCTTGACCAGGGGCTACGTGTTGCGAGTGCCGGAGGGGGGTATACGACATAATAGTGGTATACGGGTGTGACCTTCCATGGATCCTATCTTCTAGGCCTTATAGAACGCCAAAAGTGGGTAACATACGGTACTGCTATCACTCTTGGCATAGCATAACATGTCATACCATTCATTTGTGTGAGGTTCCACCCTTATTTGTTGTTTGGTGATTGTACGCTCCGGTAGTATGGGATGCCAGAGGGTTTGTCTTCACTTTTTTGTGTGCCTCGGGGGTATGGGCACCCGTGTGACTGTAGGTAGACTTATGGTTACTATTTCGCACTATTGGTTCCTATTGTGGTTCTTATGACTTTGGATATTGATTAAGTTTTGCTTCGGTTTCCGTTGTTAGCTCTTGACTTGAGATTTGTAGGCTTATTTGGGTTATTGTATCTTTTATTCGAGCATGATTAGCGTTACATTTTCTCTCCTTCTCTATCCATTTGAGGTTACCGGTATACTGCCTACTTTCTGAGTCTCTCTTTATTTACTTGTTGTTGGGAGGATCCCGACTTCGTGCTTCTTCCTTTCACCTGTGATAAAAATTCTAGTAGCTATCCATGTGTATTGTTCTTGCTTGTATTTCTTCCGTGCTAGCTTTTTTGTGCTTATTCATTGCCTTTTGTGACTATTTGTTTCTATTCTATCTATTACTGCTTTTTTATCTTATATGTACCCAGTCGGCCTATGATACCTACTATGTATCGATTGCTTTGGAATTGGTGCTCATACTACACTCTGCATCTTCTGGTGCAGATCTTAGTGTGGGCCATCGTCGGTAGATCGTGGGATTCGTGCTTGGAGATCTTTTGGACTACCCACACTGAGGGTGAGCTCTTGGCAACCAGAGCTTAGCTTTTAGTTATCTTTTATATCATGTACTCTATTACTACTCGGAGACATCTGTATATATTGTTTTGGATCCTTTGTACTCCTTATATGTAGATCCGGCTCTATACTATGATACCAGGTTTTGAGGTTTTGGTTTTGCTTCCTCATATGTATATATATTCTTGTATCTACTTTTTTCAGCTTATTTCCCTTACTTCCTCTTATTTATATCGTTCTTCCGCTAAATTGTTAGATGGTAGCCCATTACTGACCGTTCCAGGCTACGGGGATTGGTTCGCCTACTGGGGTTGTATGTGCCATCATGACCTAGAAATTTGGTCGTAACAGCTTGGTATCAGAGCTTAGGTTCACCGGTATTATCGGTATAGAAGCCAATGTCTAGTAGAGTCTTGTGGATCAGGGCGGATACGTTCGTACTCAATCTTCGAGAGACTATAGTGACATCTTAGAAAATATGACTCTCTTATTTGCTTTTGTATCGTGCGCAATCCTTGGGAGTTTCTTGAAATCTCATTTGTTCTCGTTCATTCTTCCGTAGATGGCTCGTACAAGATTGTGTGCGTCAGGCGGAGATGAGCCTCCGACTCTAGCTAGGGGGCGGGGAGGTCGTAGAGGTAGGGGTTGAGGACGTCCCTGAGTAGCGGCACCTACTAGAGATGCTAGAGTTGAGAGAGAGCCAGAGTATGATTATGAGCTAGAGTTTGCTCCCGAGCAGCATGTGTACCAGCGGACAGCCCAGGTATCACCAACCCTAGTGCCAGCTTCAGTCCCAGCTCAGTCTTCAGATATTTGGGGTTTACTATTACAGTTGTTAGGTATGATTAAAGAGCGGCCTTCTGAGGTAATACAGACATCCACTCAGGGGGAAGCCCTAGGTGCACCGAGTTTAGGAGCGCAACTTGTTGCTATGGCTCCCTGTGCCGAGGTTATTTTGGTCCCATCAGTTGCACAACCTTTTGTTCCTCGCCCAATTATGACAATGACGGAGCAGAAGGTGTTGGGTAGGTTTCTGATATTAGAACCTCTGAGGTTTGATGTTATATCTGTACAGGACCCACATGACTTTATTACCACTTGTGAGGAGATGTTACATCACTTGGGCTTGTTAGAGACTCACAGGGTCGGTTATACTACATATCAGCTGGAGGGCCCAGCGAAGTTATGGTGGAGGGTCCAGGTTGCTTGCAGACCATCATCGTCACCTCCTTTGACTTGGTCCGAGTTCTATGAGGCCTTCATGGCCAAGTTATTACCTCAGAGCGACAAAGAGCGTCGGAGGGAGGAGTTCACTAGACTTACTCAGGATGCTATGACCATCTCGGAGTATGAGACCCGTTTCTATCAGCTTGCTCCATTTAGGGCCATGATTATGCCTACTGAGTCTGACAGAGTCTGTAGGTTTGTTTGGGGGCTACGGAGGGAGTTTAGAGAGAAAGCAGAGATATTAGTTGCTAGTGGTAGGTCATTCCATGCCATTGCAGACTATTCTCGTACTATAGAGGATTTGTGTCGTCGTGACACCGGGGCCAGGGATAAGAGGCCTCAACATCAGGGTAGCTATAGTGGATCTCGTTATGGTGGTAGGGGTTCCGGCTAGTGGGGCCAAGGTTATCAGCCACAACAGCACCAGGGTCAGTCTAGTCGACCGGTACAGGCTTTACTTCAGTCGTCTGGTTCTTAGTTTGAGTAGGGTCAGAGCAGTTAGCATGGTCACAGTGGGCAGTCTTCGAGAGGTACTACTTCTGGGGCATCAATCTGCGGTGGCCACACAGGTTCAGCGGGTTCATCTCGGCAGGGTAGGCCGTCAGGGCTTTGCTATGAGTGTGGAGTTAGCAGTCATTTTTCTAGAGATTGCCCCCAGCGGGGTACAACCTGCTATGAGTGTGGAGTTAGTAGTCATTTTTCTAGAGATTTCCCCTAGCGAGGTACAGTTCAGCCAGCCGCTCTGCCAGCTCATCCTATTTGCTCAGTTCAGTCATCGGCTTGAGGAGGTGGTAGTCGGGGTAGAGGTGGTGGCCTACAAGGCAGGACAGGTGGTAAGGATAGCGGTCGGTCAGGTGGTGGTTGCCGTCAGTTCTATGCGGTCCCTGGGAGACCGAAAGTAGAGGCCTTGGATGTTGTGATCACAGGTATAATTTATGTATGACGTCGACCAGTTTATTCTTTATTTGATCCTGGATCCACTTGTTCGTATGTATCTACATATTTTATGCCTTGTTTAGGGTTGGCTAGTGAGCCGTTATCTGTGCCTATATCTTTTTCGACCCCTGTAGGAGATTCTTTAGTAGTGGATCAGATTGTGAGATCTTGTATGATATATGTTGGTGATTTGGAGATTTGGGGTGATTTGATTATACTTGATATGTTAGATTTTGATATGATACTGGGCATGGATTGGTTATCCCCTCACCGTGCGATTTTGGATTGCTATGCCAAGACCGTCACCATAGTCGTGCCTGGTGTATCCCCTGTTGTATGGCAGGGTTCTGTCAGTCGTGCACTATCTGGGATCATCTCTTGTCTTCGAGCTAGAAAGTTGATTTCTCGCGGGTGTTTAGCTTATCTAGCATATCTCCGAGATGATAGTGCTGACACTTCGTACCCTGAGTCCATTCCTGTGGTTAGAGACTTCCTAGATGTGTTCCCTACCGACCTGCCAGACCATCCACCTGAGAGAGATATAGACTTTGCTATTGAGTTAGAGCTGGGCACCAGGCCCATTTCTATTTCTCCTTACCGTATGGGTCCTGCTGAGTTGAGAGAGCTTAAGGAGAAGCTCCAGGATTTGTTATCTAAGGGGCTTATTAGGCCGAGTGTGTCTCCTTGGAGTGCTCCTGTTTTGTTTGTGAAGAAGAAAGATGGGTCGATGCGGATGTGTATTGATTATCGGCAGCTGAATAAGGTGACAGTGAAGAATAGGTATCCGATGCGGAGGACTGATGACTTGTTTGATCAGCTTCAGGGTTCAGCCGTGTTTTCGAAGATTGATTTGAGGTCAGGCTACCACTAATTGAGGATTAGGGCGGAAGACATCCCTAAGATAGCATTCAGGATACGTTATGGCCATTATGAGTTCATGGTGATGTCTTTTGGGTTGACAAATTCCCCCGTAGCTTTCATGGACTTGATGCATAGGGTGCGTAGCCCGTACTTGGATATGTTCATGATAGTCTTCATAGATGACATTGTGGTATACTCCCGGAGTAGAGATGAGCATGAGCAACACTTGAGGACTGTACTTCAGACTTTCAGAGATCATCGGTTTTATGCTAAGTTCTCAAAGTGTGAGTTTTGGCTTGAGTCAGTTGCATTCCTAGGGCACGTGGTGTCTACGGATGGGATTAGAGTTGATCCGGGTAAGATTTTGGCAGTTCGTGATTGGCCTAGACCTACTACTGCTACAGAGGTTCGCAACTTTATTGGGTTAGCAGGTTACTACAGGCAGTTCATTCTGGGATTAATGGGAATGTCATATATGGGAATGTCTGTGAGTCCCGGGCATCTTTATTATTATTGTAGAGCTGGCTATCTATCCTGTAGAACGATTGGAGCCTGTGCAGGGCCGATAGGTTGATTGTGGGTCGAGGGCCACTGTTGTGATTGTGTATACCATTCATCATGCATATAGAGGGAATTTCTGCATGATTTTACTATGGTTTTGGCTTCGGGCCTACTATTGCTGAATTTCTAAACCTTGTATGGCCCATGGGGTCCGTTTTCAGTAAAAATGATTGAAAAGGGGTTTGGTACCATCTTAATAGATCTTCTTGGAGTAATGGAGAATTAAAGGACATTTTATCACTATTTCCACTTATTCTAGACTCGGCAAGGTCGAGTGCCAGACTCGTTTTACTACAACTTCTGGGGTGATGCTAGACTCGACGGGACCGTGCGCTAGGACTATTTGACTTACTGATTTAGACCTGGATACTCTCCGGGCAGTTTTACTTGCGGATTTTTGAGATTGCAGGGCATCTATTATGTTGGTCAGGGGCCTCCATGGACCTTGCCATTCCGGATCAGGGGCTACGTGTTGCGAGTGCCGAAAGAGGGGTAAACGACTTAGTAGAGGCATACGGGTGTGACCTTCCATGGATCCTGTCTTCTGGGCCTTATAGGACGCCGGAAGAGGGTAACATACGGTACTACTATCACTTTTGGCTTAGCATGACATGTCATATCATTCATTTGTGTGAGGTTCCACCCTTGTTTGCTTTTTGCTGATTGTACGCTCCAGTAGTATGGGATGCCGGAGGGTTTGTCTTCACTTGTTTGTGTCCCTCGAGGGTATGGGTGCCCGTGGAAACGTAGGTAGACTTATGGTTACTATTTTGCCTTATTGGTTCCTATTGTGGTTCTTATGACTTTGGATATTGATTAAGTTGTGCTTGGGTTTCCGTTGTAAGCTCTTGACTTGAGATTTGTAGGCTTATTTGGGTTATTATATCTTTTATTCGAGCATGATTACTATTATCTTTTCTCTCCTTCTCTATCCATTTGAGGTTATCGGTATACCGCCTACTTTTTGAATCTCTCTTTATTTACTTGTTGTTGCGAGAATCCCGGGTACGTTCTTCTTCCTTTGACCTGTGATACATATTCTAGTAGCTAGCCTTGTGTATTGTTCTTGCTTGTATTTCTTCTGTGCTAGCTTCTGTGTGCTTATTCATTGCCTTCTGTGACTATTTGTTTCTATTTTGTCTATTACTGCTCTTTTATCTTATATGTGCCCAGTCGGCCTATTATACCTACTGGGTACCGGTTGTTTTGCAATTGGTGCTCATACTACACTCTGTATCTTCTGGTGCAGATCCTAGTGTAGACAATTGCGGTTAGATCGTGGGATTCGTGCTTGGATATCTTTTGTACTATCCAGACTGAGGGTGAGCTCTTGGCGACTGGAGCTTAGCTTTTAGTTATCTTTTATATCATGTACTCTATTACTACTCGGAGACATCTGTATATATTATTTTGGATTCTTTGTACTCCTTATATGTAGATCCGACTCTATACTATGATACCAGTTTTAAGGTTTTGGTTTAGCTTCTGCATATGTATATATATTCCTGTATCTACTTTCTTCAGCTTATTTCCCTTACTTCCACTTATTTATATCGTTCTTCCACTAAATTATTAGATGGTAGTCCATTATTGACCGTTCCAAGCTATGAATTGATTTGCCTACTGGGGAGTTGTAGGTGCCATCATGAATGAAAAATCAGGTCGTGACATATAAGCATTATAAATTCATCCAAACAGGCTTATAAGCACGTTCAATAAAGCCTTAAGTAAGGCTTGAAACAGGTGGACTAGAGACAACTTGTGTCAAGAGTTGTCAACTTATATTATTTGTACTCATTTTTTTGTTTTGTCATATTAATTAAAAATATATATTTAGTAAATTTTTCTGACAAAACGGTATTGGGTGATACTCCTTTGGCCTATGTGCATCCGTCCATGCACGCGCGCACACACACACACATATATATATATGATAATTAGTATTATCGACTATCATTGTGATTCATTATTACTTGAATCTGCTTGAACAAAATTTTGAGTCCGCCATTGCTAGTATGAAAAATAGTATCCGCATACGTTATCATATTGAATTAGTGTGGATCGTTTGGACGATAGAAATTATCCTGACTGTGCACATCCTTTGATCCGATGGATCTTATTCGTCGCTTAATAAGTGTGACTCTTCAATCTACTGAAGGGTAGTTGCGTAAATAAATTAACAAAGAGAGCTGATTGTGATTCCATCTCAAGTCTATCTCTTTTGTTTATCACACGTGGTAGTGATAGACCTTCTTGTTGTCCATTTTTCTCCCTCACTTGGTAAATATCTCTATCTTTCTTCACCTCTTCCTGTTTCGCATCGCTGTTGCTGTCTTCTATTTTCTCAGGTGAGTTTTTCTTCTTCTTCTTTTCTTTTCAATCTCTTGGTTTCCTTTTTCACTTAAACACAGACACAAATAAAACAATTCTTCAACAAAAAAATTTAAAAAAATTGAATAAATTTTGCTTCTAATTTACAGTTTGATTTTAATTTCTAAACTTCAGCAAAAGTTCTTCTTTTCTTTTTCTCTTTATGAATTTTGTTGGTGTTAAAATTGAGTAAATTTCAGATCCAATTTGTAGTTTCGTCACTCTATCATTCTAAAAATTTTCAAGAAAATAAATACCCATTTAAATTCAAATAAAACTAAAACAATCCATCAACAAAAAAAATCGAGTAAATTTGAGCTTCAATTTATAATTTTATCAAGTTCGTCTCTCTGCGTTTGCTAGGAAAAGACATAACTCCTTAGTTTTTATGTTTATTGTGGAATCTTTCTCCTCGAGGTTCTGTTCTCAGAACTTTATTAACGAAAATTTATATTTTCTCTTCGCCTTCATAAATTATCATTTTTCTTTTTGGATAGTAATTGTGTGTGTGCCTGTTAGTTTCTTTATTTGTTAATTAAGGTTCAAAAAATGATTAAAAAGTATGTTGTGGAGTTGTTAATTTAACTTATACTTTGATTTCTTCTTTTTGTTTACTCCTTACCATGGTAGAAAATACTATATCCACTGTTTATATTGGGGGGAAATTCATTAAGTGAAAAGTTCAAAAAAAAAATAGTCCTTACTATAAAAGAGCAGTAAAATAATTAACAATAGTATTGATGTGTTCATGTTTTTAATATCTATTTAATGAAAATCACCAATGCTATTGATATATTCAGATTTAATAGTGGAAAAAGTCATTTTGATTGGTTCTCTAGATTCCTCTTCCTCACTAGTTTTGCATGCGAGGCCTTTACCCCCACAAAATATTATCTGTGTATGTTTAAAAAATTTCTTTTGCATGCGGTCTACTATTACTATTTTCAGTTAGTTATGATATCAAGTTTCGTTTTGCGCCTGCGGATTGGTCTATTCCCTAATTCTATGCATGTTCTAGAATTGATTCTTGTTATTTTGTTTTGTGTGAATTTAGTTATGGTGTAGCATGATTTTAATTTTCTTCTTGCTTCTGCTTGATCTATTGCCCGGTTCAAGATAAAGCTGATTCTTGTAATTTTTGTATTATTATCATAATTATTTTTTCATTGAGTTTATGTTTTCATTTTAAACACACACCAGGTGTTTGAAAAAATGTCATCTTTAGATAGTAAGACTTTAGATGCACAATTAATAACCCTTACCTTGTGAAGATAGAGAGACTAATTTTCAAAGACCATTGGCTCAAGTAAATCAAAACGAAAGAGTAATACTTTATTTGCACAATTATGCAAAAAAATTCTTATGTTATATACCTTTAAAAAAATTCAATGTACACTTATGTTAAAGGGGACGCTTAGTATACCCTTTGCAGGGAGGACAACTTCAAGTAATTTCTACAATGCAAAAGGACTTAATCATGTGGCATTATCATAGAAGTTTTTCACATGTGATTTATGACATTGTAATGGTGCTTTTAACGGCTGAGAATATGACTTGTGATAAATTCATGGTGCACGTCTATGATAGTCTTCAATATTTAATTTTTCACATGTAATTTACTACGTTGTAGCGATGATCTAAGAGTTGAGTCTATAAAAGGAAGAAATTTTTTATGAAGCTGAATGGTCATCCAATACATATTTGTGGCAAATAAATTCTATTGACATTAGGTACATATATTTTTCAGTGATTTCTAGAAGTTGGTTATGTTAGTCATTGTCAATATTGTATTGCATTGTATTGTGGTATCTAAATAAATCCTTCCAATCTTATAGTTGCTTGTTTCTTCTGTAATTACTCACGATAAGATTGATATTACTCTAAATAGCTTCAAAACATTCTATATATTTGCTTCTCCTTTCCTTCATCTCTAATATTTTTATCTTATTAAATTAGAGAAAAAAAATGTAATTAAATATTGATTGAAATGTGTATTTTGAAGCACGATAAGAATTATATTTCAAGTTAAGATGACGCAAATTAAAATTAATTGCTATTTATTTTTTAAATTTTTATAGTTGAGACTTCTAAATGTAAAAAACTCCATGATTCTTTAGATATCTTGGAAAAGTTAACTAATTTTAACTTAAGACTGTCTTTCTACATAATTTTTGGGTCATCTTAAGTTGGTTCTATCCACCTTTTATAATCTGGTTAGAAATAAAATTAATTTTATTTAATTATTTTTGCCTTAGATACTAATAATCAAATGTATAATTTAAGAAGAATATTGTTGCTATGTCAATCAAGTAAGGAGTGTGCAACACAGAGAATCTGATACATTGTACCAACTTATGCATGATCGATAATCTGATTTGAGAGTAACTGAAGTAGGTATCATTGCTTATATTTATGTGTATTTTTTTACTTGATGGGTGAAGAATGTTAGTGAAGAGCATAAGATAGTAATGTTAATTAATATTGTGTAATATTTTGTAGTAGTTCTACTCCAGCCAATTGGTTGTACATGTCGATATACGAATTTATTTTTATAGTAATAAGGTGACTCAACTGTTTTACATATATTGATTTCTTTTTAGATGTAAACTTTGTTTCAATTTTGCAAATACAGCTAAATTTCATAATTTTTTCAAACCAGCAAATTATATTCGTTTTGATAGTTTGAATTTGATTTTGTAATTTATATTTGCATGTTACAAAAAAATTTAACACTTTCCATTATATGTATTTGAAATTTCAAATGAAAGATAATTTAAAATGGATGGAACTTACTTGCATTAGCATTAGAAGATATGGTACATAAAATATATTCTTTTCCTATAATGCATGATAAAATCACATTAATCATGTTGGGCCGTTGCATCGCACAATTTGAATGATCAAAAAGATTTTGACCGTCCATATTCTTTGATTCGACGGACTTTATTCATTCCTTACACCTTTTTAATATTTTTTAATAAAGTACGACGAAGGGCATTTCTGTTAATGTAACATATAGTGAGACCCACGTGGGCTATATTTCATTTCTTCAATGTATCTGTATCTTTTTGACTATAATTTTCATATGTTCTTCTTTTTGTATATTTACTTTTTGCTGTATTTTTTTATCTTTTCTGTTCGATTTTGTTTCATCATTTTTGCTTTCTCTGGTTATTGTAGCTCCTACCTTATTCATTATATTTGGTAAGTTTTTTTTGGTTCAGTTTTAGTTTAATTTTAATTTTTCTATTCTTCTGCATAATTTACTGCTAGATTTTTTTAAAATAATTTTATTTGATCTATACATGCATAGCTGAAAATAAATGAATGTTACATGCAATGGTATACTATTTTGAATTACTGATTATTGATGTGTTTTTTACTTTTGAAACTAATTAATTGCGACGATTCTAATTATTTGTGCAAAATCTATAATATTAAACTTGATGTTTAAAGATTGGATCTTTGGTCCTTAATTTTTTATTTAAATATTAATAGTAAGATATATATTTATAAATATATTTTTATAGTGTTCGTTATGTTTTATAGTTTTTGACATTTTTTATTTTGATGGCTCTTCTCTCTCTTTTTTAAAACTTTTTTCTTATTTTTCGTTCCTTACTGTGATGAGATTTTGAGCTAGAAAGACTGATGAACCAAAGGTGTTCGGTGATATGCCTGAAATATTTTATCTAATTGATAAATATTTTTGTTGTTTCTCTTTTGCTATTAGCGAGTAAATTAGGATGGCCTCCAATAATGTGAGTTGTGCATTCCCTCAATTTTCTTACTCTTGGATTTTACAGGCTTCTGAAAGTCAAATTTGCACGAGGTGAAGAAAGTGATTAAATACATCACTGTTAAAAGTAAGTTTTGGACTTTAATTCTATTTACTTCATTAGTTAGTTATAATCCAAAAATTATTGTGCTTTATATTTCATGTTGTACTGTATACACCTGTATACTTTAAAAATAAAGTAAACGCTAAGATTACAAAATTTTGACTTTGACAAAATCACTTTATGGAACACTTGACAATCAAATGTCCAAAAAACAAAAATGAGCTCAACCCTGGGGTTTACTCAAATTGACTCAATGATTGATTTTTAAATTTCATCGTAAACCTATTTGATTATTTATAACTACATAAATCAATCGTTCTGTCTGTATCTACTATGTTTCTGTTATAGAGGTGGACATAATTACTAAAAGAAAAATGTTAAATCGTTAGATGCTGATAATGAAATTTTCTGTTATGTTTCTAGAATATAACTATTGTCAATTATAAGTTCCTTCTTTAGTGATACTGACTTCTTTCAATTATGTAGAAGCACATTTGTCTTGGGATTAAGTTAGCAGATCACAGTGCACCTCTAATTTGTTTTGTGTACTATTTTAACACTCCACATAGTTTGTGTTAGCATTGATGTCAGCTTTATTATGCAGAGGTGAAGACAAATGTTGATATTATTAGAGTTGGTTCACTTTAACAGATGATTTTGCAGTATATTAATGTGGTCCTCCTATATAAACCTAGGAGTTTATGCAGAATGATTAAGTTTACCCGGGATAATAAATAATTAAGTCTCATCCAAAAAAGTATTTAACCTAAAGTCAAATTGTCATGTCTTACAATATATGAACAGATCTCGTGCAATGTAGGCCAACTTACTGTGTAAAAGAGGAGGGAAACAATATGATGAAATCTGATAAAAAAGCAAAATAGATAGTGTAAAAGGAAAAAAGGAAAGTGGAAGGTCTCAAGCTCTGCTAGCTGATGAGCCTGCATGATCCCTTTTGACTTTACTTTCTCTGTCATTTGTCTGTTTAAGTAATATTTTTCTATTAAGGAGTTACCTAGGTAAGAAATTTTGGTGTTAGCATATATGTTGAAGGCTGCTGAAGGAAGCAGAAAGCTATTTCAGAGCATATAATACAAAAATTTATACTAACATGAGTATCAAATAAAATTACTTTTATGAATTGTGAAAGAGTATAATAACTGTGATATAGAATTGTCGTAATTTGTATATAGTGATTTGAAACACACAGTTTTTCACCATGTTTCTCTATATTTGTGTCATTTATTCCTCAGTAACCTGTCTTCATGTATCTTTTGGAGCTAAAAAAGTGCAATAATTTTTAACTTTGCCTAATGTTCTTCTAGATTGCATTTGCTACTATCATTATTATCGAACTCTTCACATTTTCATCTAAAGTGAATCAATACTTCAGTATTGTAAGAATTTGTGATAAAGGCATAGAGTGGCAAAAAATTTATGCAACAATTATTATCGTTTCTTCTTTAAATGAGTCGATTATGTTTATGTATTTCTCATTTTATTTCTTGAGAATTTAGGGACAGATTCAGAAGCAATGTTTAACATTTTTAATCCGGTCTTCAATGCTTTTGTTGTGTTCAAGAGAAAAAATGAATTAATGATTGCTGTAAAACACTCCAAAAAAGTACTCCAAACACTCCAATTGCTGTAAACCCAATTCCCAAGTCACACTTAACTCTAGTTCGACAACTATGCCCAGACCCGGACTACAATTCCCTTATCCCAGTCAGTCACTATGACTCCACGACCCGAAGTAAAACCTGGCTACCCGCTAACTAGACCACCTACACTTATGTTACTACTTACAAGTGTCCGGACCGCTCAAGGATCCCTAGGACAATCACTCGATATACAGTAATAACCCACAACATAATCCATGACTCTCAGTCATCCTTCTAACTTATCAACCATATGAAACAGATTCAATAACCATCTAACAGTGAACAATAAACATGACACTTACTCTTTTTTCACTTCACCCGGACCATCTAAGGTTCCCTAGACCAACACCTAAGTGTTAACATGCAATGCCCGATCCACCCCAAAATCATCCCCACATTTAAGTGTAACAATCCGGCCTCTCAATGCAATTAAACTCGTATCAGGCATGATACCCGAGCCAACCGATATAGAACGTATACCAGGAGTGGTACCCGAGCCAATCATTAGTATCCCGTACTAGGCGTGGTACTCGAGCTAACCAAATATCACACGAAACCAACAGTCAAACATTAAATGAACAGAGAACACCCTTGTAAAACCAACAAACAATAATCAAGTTCAATTCATAAAAATGACACTCCAATTACTTGGACATTCATAACTTCCTTCCCTAGGTACGAAGCACATACATTAATAAGCTACATTACATGTATATACATTACAATTGACAAGACATAACCATCACCTACCCAACAACCGGTTCACAAACCCAACATTGAATCCTTATTCAGAGACTAAGTACGGGTTCACTCTCTAGGAACGTATTCAACTGACACATCGATTTAGGAACCTTCCTTTAGGGACAACACAACACAGGGAAAACATCCCCTAACATTAGTGCTTCAACAATTCTTGTTTACCCAATTCCTTTTATATCAAATCATTTTCGAAGCCATCTATGACTAGCCATTTATTTACCCATAGCATTTCTGGTCCCCCAAACCTTCCCAATAGTCTAGTTCCTGATTTCTAGCATCACCTACCACATAATAAATATAAGCAACCCAAAAATGACAACACATCACCCCAACCCCGTGATTTCCTCCCCAATCAATTAACCAAACCAAACAACAATCCTCCAGACTTCATGCCCAAAGGCCTATACATGAATTCTCCTTTCAGTCTATAATAATAATGTGAAATGAAAACAGGTCTAAGTCTACTCATTGAAAGAACCTATACCTGGATACCAAGCAGCTGCACAACGCATATTCTGGCTCCGTGAAGGCATTTTCTGATGGAGGACAAGACCAAAATCCATGATTTCACTCCCTTTTTGCCGATATCCCTCCTCATTATGGCTTCCAAGCTTTGAAGTAGACTAGGAGGGTTTTTGGAGTAACCCTCATATGATTTCCAACTGAGGAGGAAAAGTCTAGTATTAAAAATTTGCGTCTCTGCTACTGCCTCTGCCATACCGCTATAGTGGCCGGCTGTCCGCTACAGCGGCGGCGCTATAGTGGTAAAATAATTCTATAGCGGGGTGACGTCAGCCCGGATGAATTTTCAAAAGATGAAATTTCTGTGATGTCATCCCCACTTAATTCAAAACACGTTTTAATCATTCTCGAAATTGCGATAAGGTGATTTCTAAAATAATTACGGATTGGTTCATTACAACAGATACCAATTTATCCATCATTCATCCTCGAACAATTTCACAAGAAAGAGAAAGAGAAACTAGCCCGGGGCTCTCACAGTCCCACCTTGACAGCGTAATTATGATTTCACACGAAACATCGGTACTCCACCTATTTTAGTCGCACTTGACTCAATAGGAAAAAATAATTGGATCTCGCTCTAACGAGGAATTCCCTTCCCTGAGCTATCGAAAAATTCTTAAAGTAACCTTCTCCGAGTACCCAAGAAATTTGAGGCCTCATAGAAACTTCGGAGTAAAAGAATTTCAAGAACTCGAAAGGAACCTTTATTTTCCCAAAATTGAACTGTCATCCGCTATAGCGGAAATTATACACCCATAGCGGTACCTCTATAGAGGTTGGCAACAGTTGAAATAAAAGGGAGAAATGGGTTCCATTCCCATTCTCCTCTATTTTGCCATCCGAATACAATCCCTTCCTCACGATCACCCCGCTCCCGACATTGGAAAAATTTAGGTAACAATCATACCCCCTTACTCTTCTACTTCATTGCATGATTATAGATAGGATTGTGATAGAAAATAGTGAATTTGGGTAGATATTGTAGTTGGTTTTTGAATTTGAACCTAGGTTGGATTTTTGTCAAATTTCCAAAGCATGGATGCTTTTCTTACGTTTACAACGCCTCTACAACGTTCTGGGAGTAAGGATTATGTAACTTTTGGCCAAAAATAGGCTCAAAATGGTAGGGGGAGGTGAAGGGTTGTTCTTGGAGAAAACTTGTGATTTAGTCAAAATTTAGGGTTATAATGCCCAATTTTTTGCATAAAACAGTGATAGGGCACTTTGGAAACGTTGATCTGGACTTGGAATGTTAAAAATGGATTTTTGGATCAAGGGGCGCCATTGATGCACCCCTTGAAGTTTTGGGATGAAGAAGATCGCTATAGCGAAACTCAACCGCTATAGCAGTCCCACTATACCAGAGAAATTCCCGCTATAGCGGTCCCACTATACCAGAGAAATTCCCGCTATAGCGATTCTGCTGTAGTGGACGACTGTTCTCTATAGCGGAAGGCTGAAACCAGTAGCCACCAGGCATACACTTAGAGAGATTTTTCCTTTTAAAACTCATTTCCTTATGCTTATCAAGTTCTAACCCCCGCCCCTTGCCACATTGCAGGTTAACACACTCAATGGCTGGAGAACAAGTACCCGAGTATCCCTAGTTAGGTTCCCCGATGATGCTAGTCAGGAGAGGTTTCAGAAAATTTGGAGGCTAGGATTATTATGAGAGGGCTTTCAAAATGTTAGGGTGGATGAGAAGGCGCCAGTTTTCTATCGTAGGATATAGAGTTCAACTGGGGCTCGCTGGTTGTGGCTCCCCCTCTCGGGCTCTACGATTAGGTGAGGGAGTTCTATTCTATACTCCCCACCATACGTTGGGATTACACCAACCCTACTATCCATATCTGAAGGGTAGACGTCCATATAGATGCTCGGACTGTCAACGAGGTACTAAGAGTGCCTCATGTTTTGAATGATGCTTACGAGGCCAAGTCTCGACTGTGGGACATGGCATGGCTGAGGGATACATTGGTGGAGGAGGAGTTCAGGGAAGAGGTCTATTGGCCCAGTGCTGAGGGCATCACGAGTGTTTACTTTTAAGTTGATGCTAGGAGATGGCTGAATCTGGTGTCCCGGAGGATCCGTCCATCGGGCAATACCACCGATGTGAATTTTGCTTGGGCCTTGGTGGTGGCTTATGCCATGTAGGGGATTCTGCTGAATGTGGGGAATCAGATCATATCTGAGTGGAGGGACTTCTACTGGGGTCCTCGAAAGGGCCCCTTTCTTCCGAGTTTGGTGTCTGAGCTGTGTAGGCATTCCTAGGTGCCCGAGGATGAGACAGATGTAGAGGTAGAGATGGATGATGCCTTCAACTCCCTCTGGGTGAAAGTGGTTACCTCTACAAGAAAGAAGAAGAGGAAGGTGAACGAAGCAGGGAGAAGCCAGGCAGTCGAGGTTGCTGATGATGATGACACTCATGCCCCTCCTTCCCAGTCCCAGCCCCCGATTACTAGCAGACAACTTGAGGAGAACCTGGCTGCGGTCAGGCAATTTATAGAGGGCACTACTGCTGGAGGTATAGCCCCGCCCCCCTCTGCTCAGGTCTTTGCAACACTCCGGACGTAGTTGGATGAGGAGAAGAAGAAGAGGCACTCCCGGGATCTCATGTTTGCCCAGATGTGGAAGACCATTAAGGTCATGTTCACTTGCGCTGCCCCTGGTCAAGATCTTCCCCAGCTTGAGCCCGAGGACATGCAGGAGTTTCCCTTCCTGAGCTACGATGAGGCCTAGGACTCCCCTTCCCCTTTTATTATATTAGACTACTGCTTTCTTGGTTTTGCCCCCTTTTCGGGCATGTACTAGACAATGTTTCCCTTTCCTTTTCCCCCTTCATTTTTAAGCACATGGATGCTAGTTTCTGACAATTATTTTACCTTATATGCATGCTATATTAGTTCTACTGGTGATTTCCTAGTTGTACATAGTAGCTCGTAGCTTGACTATCGCTTTTAAACGCCCCAAAAATGAAGGGAAAAACAGGGTAGAGGTTCTGCCCCGCGCCCTTCCGCTATAGAAGGTGTCACACTGCTACAGTGGTACCGCCATAGCGAGGAAATTTCTGCTATAGCGGTCCCGACGGTAGTGGCCCAGAAAATTAAAATTTTTAGCAAGTTTACTCATTCCTCATTCCCGGTTATCAATGTTAACCTCATAAATCCCGCCATGGTCTTAAGCATGACCCCTAGACCATCCCTGATGCTACATAATTCGGAACTTAGCATCACTCTATCATTAAATCAATTACGAGTTACAAGGGAAAATTGTTCGCAGCAACACATTCCCGCTATCATACAAGAATGACCCCCTTGTTCCCATGGTCTTCAACCAACCCGATTGTCCTGAAACTGGAGTTTCCCCACAGTCACAAGCATTATTCCCTTATCATCTCAACCAATGATAATTCCCATTCCGAAATGTAATACGAAATTTTCAATCAACATACATGACAATCCACTAACCAAAGCACATAAACTCAAGTTATGACTCCTCCCAAACCCAAAATATTCATAATAAGGCAAGTAGTTACACACCAACAATTGCAGTCATACAAGTATCGCTACACACATACTTTCAAGTTTCAAGTTTCAACATAATTTCAAGTCATATATACTACTCTTTATTCGCCCCACAGATTATTGTTAGTCGATCATCCATGCCTTACCACAGCCCCTAAGTCCAGATACCAATTGGAACCTTCTCGGTTCCAACTTCTCTTGCTTGTGCCACTCCAACCGGAGTCAAGTGACACCCCTTGATTTGTTGAGATACCAATTAAACTAAACCCATATAATCAAGTAACAATCCGCACGAAAGGAATAAAGAAAGGAGATGATTCCTAGAATGGTTCATATCTTCCCATAGATTAGATGTGGACATCAACACACCAATCCGCAGGTCTCTATTCGATATTTTTCTCTTGTACTGAAAGACCAGTAACCTAGGCTCTAATACCATTTGTCATGGCCCTACTACCGAGCCGTGCGGGCACCTACTCTAAGCACCTAGATAGGAGAACCCTTAACACCCGATCCAACAGGTAAATACGGAAGGTAAGCAAAACCATAAAGAAAACCTCCTCAAATCAGAAAAATATTTACAACTTTTATTTCAGGAAAATCCTTTACAAAAACTCGAATACAACCCTCCCTAGGACCTAGTCTAAACAGGTACAAGAGCCACAATAGGAGAAGTACAAGTAAATAAAAGAAGACACAACTTCCACCATGGAATCGATGAGTCAAAGCTGCTGGAGATCGTCATCGGCATGAATCTGTGAAACATCACTGATCCTGCCACCAGACTATACCGAAAAAGGTATAGCAAGAGTAGTATCAGTACAAACAACACATACTGGTAGATATCATCGGTCGACCCGAATCCACTACATACCATCATATTAGAAATCAAGAGAAGATATGCAATAAGCTACAATAATACAGTCCTTAAACATCCACCATTACCAAACCCAACATCAACCCAACTATGAACTTATACATTATGCCCCCAAGCCTTCCTATCCCATTCCTCTTCCAACTCTACCATCGGGAGACTCTACATCCTGACACCTAGGACTTTCCAAGGCATATTGAACACTTGGACTTCCAAAGTCACACTTAACTCTAGTTCGACAACTATGCCCAGACCCGAACTACCATTACCCTATCCTAGTCAGTCATTATGACTCCACGACCGGAAGTAAAACCCGGCTACCCACTAACTAGACCACCTACACTTATGTTACTACTTACAAGTGTCCGGACTGCTCAAGGGTCCCTAGGATAATCACTCGATATATAGTAACAACCCGCAACATAATTCCTAACTCTCAGTCGTCCTTCTAACTTATCAACCATATGAAACAACTTCAATAACCATCTAATAGTGAACAATAAACATGACACTTACTCTTTTTTCACATCACCCGGACCATCTAAGGTTCCCTAGACCAACACCTAAGTGTTAACATGCAATGCCTGGTGCACCCCAGGACCATCCCCATATTTAAGTGTAACAGTCCGACCTCTCAAGGACCAATAAAATAACTCACAAAATTCAGCAATTAACCCGGTCCACTCATGGAACCTTCGACAATCACAATCAATAATGCAATTTAAACCCATACCAGGCATGGTATACGAGCCAACCGATATAGAACCTGTACCAGGCATGTACCCGAGCCAATCGAATATCACATGAAACCAACAGTCAAATATTAAATGAACAGAGAACACCCTTGTAAAACGAACAAACAATAATCAAGTTCAATTCATATAAATGACACCCCAATTACTTGGACATTCATAACTTTCTTCCCTAGCCATGAAGCACATACATTACTAAGCTAGTGTATATATATTACAATTGACAAAACATAACCATCACCTACCCAACAACCGGTTCACAACCCCAACATAGAATCTTTATCCGGAGAGTAAGTCTTGGTTCACCCCCTAGGCACGTATTCAACTGACACGTCAATTTAGGAACCCTCCTTTAGGGACAACACAAAACAAGGAAGACATCCCCTAACATTGGTGCTTCAACAATTCTTGTTTACCCTATTTCTTTTATATCGAATCATTCCTGAATCCATCTATGACTAGCCATTTATTTACCCATAGCATTTTCGGTCCCCCGAACCTTGCCAACAATCTAGTTCCTGGTTTCTAGCATCACCCACCACATAATAAATATAAACAACTCGAAAATGATAGCACATCACCCCAACCTCGTGATTTCCTCCCCAATCAATTAACCAAACCAAACAACAATCCTCCAGACTCCGTGACCGAAGGCCTATACATGAATTCTCCTTCCAGTCTATAACAATAATATGAAATGGAAACAGGTCTAAGTCTACTCAATGAAAGAACCTAGCCTACCTGGATGCCAAGCAGCTGCATAACACATATTCTGGCTCCATGAAGGCATTTTCTGATGGAGAACAAGCCCGAAATCCATGGTTTCGCGCCCTTTTAGCCGAAATCCCTCCTCCTCATGGCTCCCAAGCTTTGGAGCAGCCTAGGAGGATTTTTGGAGTAACCCTCGTATGATTTCCAACTGAGGAGGAGAAGTCTAATATTAAAAATTCATGTCTTCGCTACTGCCTTCGCCATACCGCTATAGCGGCTGGCTGTCCACTACAACGGCGATGCTATAGCGATAAAATTTTTGCTATAGCGGGTGACGTCAGCCCGAATGAATTTTCAAAATCTGAAATTTCCGTGACGTCATCCCCGCTTAATTCAAAACATATTTTAATCGTTCCCAAAATCGCGATAAGGTGATTTCTAAAATAACAACGGATCGGATCATTACATGGGCCCATTTACTTTTATTGCTTCACATCATTTTGATTTTATTTGTATTTGTTGAATACAATGGACCCCACGTCCTCATCTGTTAATTTTTAATGCAGTTCTTTTTACCTGTGCCTACAATTTTCTATATCTAGCTTTCGTTCATTTTATGGTAAGTTACTTTTGTATTTAAGGCATTGGTTTTTCATTTAATTCTTTCAAATGGTAATTACTTTATTTATAGTAATATTTTATCTATAAAATATATTCTCTCGGAACAATTTTATTTGTCCATAATACATGTTATTTTAGAAAATTAAGATATAATTAGTTGTTTATTTTCACTTATATCTTAAGTTATAAATATGGAGAGATATTAATGTAGTGCAAAATTTTAAGTTGAACATATGTATGAAGTTTCAAAGATTTTAACGTTTCTGTTTAGGTGTATGAAAATGACCGTTCAAGTATTGTTTTAGAGTTTAAAAATTAATTTAAATTTAATTAACCTGAAATATTGATTAAAGTTTGATTAATGATTTAAAAAGTGGAAATTAACCTATTTCTTTCATAGACAAAATAAGGTCACATAAAACTAAAATAAAGAAAATACCATATGATAAAAGGGATTGTTCGGATGATAAGCATCCTCCACCTTCAACTATGAAGAAAAAATATAATAACACAAATTATTAAACCCGTGCTTTAAAAACTTCTATATTTTCACATATGACTTTCAAAAATATCGTAGAATATATTTTAAAATTTGTTATAATTATATTAAAAGAAAATTATAGATTTATATTGGGCCCGTGCCGGCACGGGCTCCAATATCTAATTAAACTAGATATAACAGTCTGTGTTACTACAAACTTAATATATGTTATTTTTTATCTTAATTTATGTGATATAAATAAAATTAAGAGAGTCAATTAATTTTTTTATATTATTTTTAAATATTTTAAATTATTAATTATTATATTTTATAGTATTTATATATAATTTTCAGATAATATAGTTTATCCTCTCTGTCCCAATTTATATGACAATGATAGAATTTGAAGATTCAACTAAATTTTTATATGTAGTTTTTGGATTTAAATTATTAATTATTGTGATTTATAGTTCTTTCTACATAATTTTAAGTGATATATGTTACTCCCTCTGCTCTAATTTATGTGGCATTGATAAAATTTAGAGAGTCAACAATCAAATTTTCCCCTATATTTTGTAAATCTTTAAGTTGTTAATTATTGTGATTTATAATAATTTTTACGTCATTTTCAAATGATATATGTTACTTCATTTGTTTCAATTTATGTGACACTGAATTTTGATAGTTGATCAAATATTTTATATGTTTTTTAAATATTTTAAGTTGTTAATTATTGTGATTTATAGTAAATTTTTATGTAATTATTAAATATATAATATATTAAAATAAAAAATAAGACAAACAAACTAAAACAAAAAAAGTGTAAAAAATTCAAAAATGTCCTCAATTAGAAGCAAGCATATCAACCGAGACCTGCTTCTGATCGCTTCTATATAATAGAATTAAATTAGATTTTAATTTTATTTGTTTGAGTGTATTAAGATATATTGAGTTGATAATTATTTACTCTCTTTTTTCAATTTGTTTGTTCTATTTTAATCTGTTACGGTATTTAAAAAATAAAAGAGACCTGTGAATTTAAATTAGAGATATATTAAATGTGCCAAAATACTTTTAAATCTTATGGTTTTAAATATATCATGTGAAAGTTAAAATTACAGAATTGCTAAAAAAGAAAAGAGACATTCTTTTCTAAACGGATTAAAAAGAAATGTGTCACGATTTAAAATCTGGGGATGACACTATCCCGATCCCACCTTTATAGGTAAATCAACTCTCAAAGATAACAAGAAGTTAAGTAAAAACAAAAAAAAAAACATGAATATCTCAAATCACTTCAAATACTTATAAATATAAGATGAAAAATATATATATATCTCACGACTCAGAGTCACATGTATAAGAGTGACCTCTATAAAGAACTGTCAAAAATGTAATACATAACTGTCTACGAAGTAAACAAGACAAAAATAAAAGATAGAGAAAACTTAGTCAGGTCTCCAAATGCAAGAAGTTTATCACAACTTCGAATAAAACTCTACTCCGCGAGATTAAGAGTCACGCTGAAAACTAGTATCGAGATTTGCATCTAAAGATATAGAAGAGTAGGGTGAGTAGAAATCACTAGTGCTCAGTAAGTATCATAGACCGACCGAGCTTAAGCAGTTACTTTATCGCATAAGGAACATTAAATAACCTTACACACGAAAAAGTCTCAACAATTCAATAATATCATAATAATAAGGAAGTACACACAAGGATAGAAGTATGATGTCTAAGACATTGCAATGAAATGTTATGCAATGGCCAATGATCCTACCAATATATATCCCTCCATATTAGTGTTTTAGAAAGTGTTTTTGGGGCGAGCTTCGGCGCGAGGCTAGTAAAAACACACAGGATGATCTTGGGGGTGAAAGTATCGTGAGCCATTTCATCAGTCTAGGCATGCGCTTAGGCATTGGGCGAGTTTTTATTTTGAGGCATAAGTCCAAAAAACTCTCCTTATTAAAATTAATATTGCTAACAAATACTTAAATTTATACAAAAAAACATAAAATTCAACTTGTTATTAAATTTTAAGAAGTTAAAAAATTTAAAAATTTAAATATTTTTTATTCTTAGCCCTAATTTTTATTCTTTTACTTCGTCTTTCATTGGGTAAAGAGGAAAAATGATCAATGTGCAAACTATAAAGCAAAATCACCATTTTTCATCACTTGCTCTAGTTTGATGCTTCTTATTGTAGGTTCATTCTACACTTATCTTTTTTCACAAGTTAATTTATAAATTTTTACTCATTTTTTAAAGTCTAATTAGCCTTCTGAGATGAGAAGTTCTTCTTATTATTTTTTTGGTCAATTGCTGATTTTGATTACCATTTTAAGATTTTTTTAAAATTAAAAGTCGGGCAAACCCCTTTTATTAGAAAGAATCAAAAGAAAGAGTACATAACCTGGCCCAAAAGTGGCCTGGTCCATTAACCAAAAAGATCCGAAAGAAACAAAACAAAAGAATTAGGAAAGTTGGTAGCTGAAAAGTTCAGCTTGATCTTCCCTCTCAAGCTCTTCGAATCTCTCCTAGAAGCTTCTCACTATGTGATTTAGCCATCTCAGATGAAGATCCATGTCTGAGTTTGTATTTGGGATTTTAGTCCTTTGGCGTCTCGTTGAAACAAATCGAGTATCGGTCTACTGGCAATTTATCACGAAGCTTCAGTGCTTCATCTTCAAGCTCGATGCACAGTCATCTCCTCATGAAATCTAAGTAGTCTCTACCCCTTAAAGCTTAATTTACCCTCCTAATTAATGGAATGATGGGTTGAATCTAAATAGAGATTGATACCACCATCTATTCCATCAAAAAAGGACGATAGAGAAAGGCCTTTCTAGGTATTTACTAATGTTGTATGTTGGCTGACTTGTTGCAGGTTACCGTTTTAAGATGAAGCAGTTCTATGTACATTTTCAGTTATTTTTTTATTTTCTTGAATTTTTTATATTTCTATGTAACTTTATTTATTTATTTATTATATTAATTTATAAAATATTAAAAGATAAAGATCCTGGTCATTTTTCGTCTTGAGACGGGAATCTATCGGAAATAGCCTCTTTACTTTACCTCTAAGGTAAAAGTACGGTCCGTGTACATTCTACCCTCCCCAGATCTTACTTTGTGGGAATACACTGGGTATGTTATTGTTGTTGTATTAAAAGATAAAGATCCATAAGGCTTACACCCCACCATCTTGAGTCTTATGTCTCGCTCTGTATCAAGTAAAATATCTCATTTCACATTTGTGTCTTTTATAACATTTCTCCGCAGTGGCATGTTATGAGGTGAAATCCATGGGAACTCGCATGTCCATATATCTGTCTGGAATCTTACCTCGGACTCATCTGAAGTTTTACCTCAGACTCACATATCTGTCTGTCATCTTACCTCGAACTCAACAATAAAAGATAGTACATTTTCTTTCAAAAATAGTGTTTTCAATAGGACAATCATGTAATCCATAAAAATGAATGAATATACATGATCACGCTAATAAAGTAAATTTCAAATGCAATAGGTATAAATAAATATATTGCTCAACTCAGAAGCACAAGCTACAAACCTCAATTTATGAAGTTCTCAATCTTGCCCGAAGGCAACATCTCTACGTCACCCTATTATTTTACATATCATCATCATAGGAATTCAACCCCTCATATGTATAATGATGCATAAAAACACACAATATATACTATACAAGACAATTCTTTCAAATCTCAAGCTAAACATCGGCAAAATCTCAATTCGGATATCACAATATCGAACTATCACAATAAATACCTCAACCCAATATTTTATCAACTCATAACATGTTTTACACAATAAGTTTCCACTCAAGCTAAGTCTGAAGGAGAGTAAGTCATAACCTACCTCGAATCCAAATCATAAGTTTACACGATCACACAACGACCTTCATTTTTGAATTGCCTTGAAACGCTTCAAATCTATCAAAAGCACACTCTACGCATAAATACAAGTTCATTGGTACTCATATCTTAGCATGAAATTTTGGGTCAAACTTTAATCGAAAAGTCAAACTTCAAAAGTCTGTGGCAAAATTAAAAAATATTTTAAAATAGTTTTACCCATAAGATAAGAAACTCAAATATGAATTTTTTTTAAAAACTGAGCTCAAATCTTACCTCAAATCATCAATTTACACCCTCTTAAATTTTGAAGAAGAATACCCAAAAATATACACGGCAATTCAATAAATTAAATGTCAAAACATAAAAGATTAGAAACTTACCTAGCGAAGAATCTTCAAAAATCCTGAAAAAATTACCTTAATCCGTGCTTCAAAACATCAAAAATCAAATTATGAAGCTTAAGTTCGAAAAAGAAATTTAAAATACGATCCTAGATATTTCTTTATAGCAATCACGAAGTGACCCACAACGGTTGTTCGCGTACATGACAACCTATTCACAAACGCGAAGAAGAACTCTTACCCAATTCAAAATTTCCTCTTCGCAAATGTGAAGCTCATTCTCGCAAACACGAAAATCAACTTAAGCATTGCTTCGCGATTGATGATGCTCAAAAAAACTCTCCCGAAGGAGGTGACAACGATCATCAAGCAAAATAATAAGTAACCCCATGTGAGATCAGAATCGATTCCAATGGAGATTAGTACGATAATTCACCACTAATGATCAAATCGATTCACGAGAGTAAGTAAAGTGTTCAAACAAGTAAATAAATTTGGGAGAAATGATTTGGAAATTAAGATTTGAATTATAACAAATTAATGATGTAAATACGAGAGTTTTAATTAAGAAAGGAAGCTTAGGGGTGTGCTTCCGATGGGGTCATACAATGGGATAGGAGTTGATTATTCAAGTAAATTCTCAATCAAAGTATGGGTAGCCTTGGTCATAATTATGCGTAGTTGTCTTTCAACCCACTAAGCATATATACACTATAGTCTCTTTCGAACCCCATATTTAAGCAATAAATGAACCAATAGGCTTAGGTGAGTTAGGCTATTTCTAGCCCCAACTCTTAGGTGAGAATTTCCTAAATTAAATTATTTCTAGCCTCAATTTATGGTGGAAATTCTAAATTTCCACTATTGAATTCTTACCCAATTGATGAACTTCTTCTTCAAGCAAGCACACAATTAGTAAGCTAAATTAATGTTTGCAACCACTAATTTTATAATAAAAACATGAAGAATTTAATAGACCCACACATATTAATCAATTATAAAACTAAATAATCAACACTCATTCTCAAATTTAAACACCCATTATACACATACCCCTAGAATTAAAATTAACTACTCATAATGAAGGAACAAGAGAATATACCAAATGGGTGTTTAATAATTCCATTCGTTTTAATAACTAGCTTCAAATTTCAAGCTCAATTTATTAACAATGGTGTTTTTCTCTATAAAGAAGAAGAAGAATTGTACTCTATAATATACTCTACTCTCTATGCTTCTCTATTCTATTTGGGAATTGAAAATTGCAGTACATTCCTTTGCAGAGATCCCAAAAAGGGTCTTGGAACCTTCCCAATTACGCCACACATATTTGAACCATTTTTTCCTTTGGCAATTTGCAAAGTCAAGTGCGAAGGCACCTACAGTCACCCCTTGCAATATGCGGCTTGCAGGTGCCCAGTCTTTCATGCAATGAGATATCTTCACTTGCGATCCCATGCGCGAAGGAAGGGGTGATCGCCATTGGCCATTTTTGGCTCGCATGTGTACGCCTGCTGAGGTAGTGTTTCAGCTCCCATGTGCGCTGACACCTGTGAAACGCAAGTGCTCTCTTGCTGCAAGCATGTTGGTTTGCATATTCCGGTAGATTTTTGCTCTTCTGATGTCACGACCCAGACCACCGTGAGTGGAACCCACCCAACCCCTGGATGAGCAAACCAATAGAGCACAACTCTTAGCATAGCCTAACAGCTTAAAACCAATGTGAAAAAAGTAAACTAGCAATCAATATCAATAAATTAACTCTATTATAATTTAACCTGCAGAAATCCCTCCGTAGAATCTGAAAGTCACCGTACCAAAACACTACCAAACTAGAGTACGGGGATGAAACCCCAAGTAAAGAAATAGTCTAATCTCGAAACAAGTGGGCTACAACTCAAATAGATAGAAATCAGGGAAACTTGATCGAATAGCTCACCCTTAATATCTTAAAGTATCAGGCCTACAGGTGAGGTCGTGCGTCAATCACCGGAAGATCTCATATACTCACAAAAATACAAGCAAGTGCAATATCAATAAACAACCACCGTGTACTGGTAGGATCATCAGCCAATTCCAAATAAATAGTGTATGAACAGTACAGAAGTCAAGTAAGAGTACAGAAACACGTAAGCAAGTCAACATATACTTCTAGACTACAAGTCTCTCCCTAACTTGTCCCCACATGTAAACCACTTTCACAACGATGATTAACAATCCACAATAACAATGATTATACAGTATTACATATCTCGGACCCACCCTGGATCCCCTCTAGACAACACCTAAGTGTCAGACATACAACCCGGTCAACACCAAGACTAAACTCACAGATCAATACAATAACCCATCCTCTCAAGGACCAAAATGCACAACCACAAATCATAAACACAACCTGGACCATTCAGGGAACCATTAGTAAAGATGCAACAATGCAATAAGTAAACCCGTACCAGGCGTGGTACCCCAGCCAACCGTTAGTATATCCCGTACTAGGCGTGGTACCCAAGCCAACCATTAGTATTCCCATACTAGGCATGGTACTCGAGCTAACCATTAGTATTCCCGTACCAGGCTTGGTACCCGAGCCAACTGAATGTCATATAAATCCACAGTCACAAACAATGAACAATCAACACTTGTAAACCAACAAGCAATAACACCTAGTTCATTTCATAAGACTGAAAACAAGACTTTTGGACATTTCTAAATTATTCCCTAAGAATTGCAAACCATACAATTACTTAGACATGAGTACACAAACATACAATGCATACAGGAATCAATAACCATCACCTACCTCGAAAAATTAAGCTCTACAGTGCCAGAGCTTTCCCTTTTTCAGGATCCCTTGCTTGTTCTTGGTCTAGAAACAAACACATAAACACTATAGTTACTTAACTGGCCTAAATTACCCAGATTATACAAAAATCCTAATCCCCAGGCCAAACCATGATCATCCCATCCCTTTCCGGGCTTTCCCGCCATTAATTCACCTAAGATTATCATTTATACCGATACATTTAGAGAATTAAAGCTTGGTGACCATTACCCATTAAATATAAACAATACCCAAGAACTCTAGCACCCTAGAATTCCGCTTTTTCCCCAGATTCTACAATCCTAGGTTATCTCAAACCTTTCCCCAAGTCCACCCCGAGCAATTCTATAGCGTAGGAAAGATATTATGGAGTTTGGAGAGTAGAATCCTTACCTTTATGATGAAAAATGGTGAAAACGGTTGGAAATCGCCTAAAATTTCCCCCTTCTTTTCCCAATACGTAATGAAGAAAACTGAACTATTTTGGAGAAGTTTTTGAATTAAAAGCCATCACGCTCCGCTATAGCGGTCCGTTCCTCTATAGCAGTACCACCGTAGAGGAGTCGTCTGCTATGGCAAAGGCTGACCGACGTTGACTTCTGTTGTAGTGGTATTTTCTTCGCTAAAATTATTCCATTCTACAACACACCTATTTTCCTAACATCCCGGAACAACCCCTTCACATCAACCTCAATTCCGAGAGTTCTACTTACCTAAATTCGATTCTGAAAAGTCCCCCAGACTCCTTTATGTATTAGATAAAAGGAAATATAACTCAAATCAAGACATTTAACACAATCATTACCCATATTTCCCTAGACCATACCTTGCTCCAAAACTAGCCAAGATTAGCCTAGCCCAGAATTTCAAATTCCCAAACCCAAAGTTTTTTAACTCTAAAAATTGGCACGAATGGTTTACCCGTAATGACGGACCCGGTCATTACAACAGATACAATTTATCCATCGTTCATCCCCAAATGATCAAACCTAAAAATACAGAAAGTAAAGAGCAAAAAAGAGTAGTACATGTATCCTCAAACAGGTGAGGGTACTTGTCCCCCATGTACTTCTTGGAGTAGTACATGTATCCTCAAACAGGTGAGGGTACTTGTCCCCCATGTACTTCTTGTTTTCTATGTGGCTTCCTCAATCGGACAATGCTTCCATTGGACCTTTACTATACTGATCACCTTTGTCCTCAATTTTCGGACATCCCAGTCAAGAATCAAAACTGGTTCCTCTTCATAGCGAAGATCCTTGTCAAGTAACACCTCATCCCACTTGATGATGTAGTCCCCATCCTCATGGTATCACTTAGCATGGATACATAAAACACCGGATGGACACCCGACAGACTGGGCGGCAGTGCTAATCTGTAAGCCACTGCCCTACTATCTCAAAAACTTCAAATGGTCTGATAAACCGAGGGCTGAGCTTGACCTTCTTACTGAAATGCATAACTATCTTCATTGGTGACACTTTCAACAATACCTTCTCACCAATTTGAAATTCCATGTCCCTTACCTTGCAATCTGCATATTCCTTCTGCCTATTTTGGGTAGCTAGCAACTTGGTTTGAATGCCTCTTACCTTTTGATAAGTTGGTATTATACCTACTTATTTAGCTTCTAATCTTATACCTTTTCTAGTACAAATTGGATAAATAGTGCAATTTGACACGAATTTCTTTAATTTTATAGGTTTTTGTGTTTTAGAAGTGTTCGGGAAAGATTCGAGTGAAAACAAGTCAAATGGGAGCTAAAAGGAGATGCTGATCACTGACACTAAGTTACTCATCACGACCGCGAGAGTAAATCACGCTCCCGCGATGCACAAGGAGAAAGCTAAAGTTACGCGATCGCAAAGTGAAGCCACGCGACCGTGTGGAGGAAGGAGTCAAAACTATGCGACCGCAAAGTTGTGACCACGCGACCGCATGGAGAGAAAATACAGAACCTCGCGATCGCAAAGCATGATCACGTGAACGCAATGACGGCGTCATCAGATGCAGGACAGAATTAGAAATTCCCACTTTTGGAAATCCCAATTGATAAAAAAGACCCCTCAGCTATCTTAGAAATCATCTTTGGCTGGATCTTTGCCTATTCTCACATCTTTTGGCAAGCTTGGAGAGCAAGTTCATCAACCAACACCATAGGAGTGAAGATTTGGATGCTCTTTATTGTAAAATCCTTAGTTTCCATTCTTCAACTCTTGTTCTTAATTGCTATTTTATTGATGTAATTGTTGACTTGAGATTTGGGTTTGTATTAGAGATAATACTTGTTTGGGTATTGAATTCATATATAGATTTTGCTCTTGTTTGATTAATTAGGTCTATTGAATCCTCCATTGCTTGAATTTACAGTCAATGGTTGTAAACATTGACTTAGCTTTCTAAATTAGGTTTTTGCTTTAGAAAGGATTTCCCTAAATTTGGGAAGATTCAATAGTGGGGATTTGAGGGTTTCCACTCTAGACCAAGGCTAGAGATAGTTTGGTTGCCGGAAACGCCCATCTAAGAGTTGGGGTTAGAGATAACCTAACTCACCCAAGTAAATTATTGGTTATTGCTTACTCGTGGTGATTCGAGAGAACCCATGAGGATTGTCGCTTGATTGGTCGAAAGACAGTTAAGTGCACCTTTAGCCAAGACTACCCAGGTGTCAACCGAGTGCAAGTCTTGTGAATTGAATTCCCATTCCCAATTCTCTCTTGTTATCTTTGCTTGGCAAAAGCAAGGTGAAATTCATTGATCAATCTATCTTTTATTTGATTTTCTTTTATCTTTAGTTTTAATCTAAAACCCCCCTTTAGATATCTTTTTCCCATTTTTGTTAATTGAACTTCAATAAGTTGCTTGGATTCTTTATTAGCTTGGTCTCGACTATATTGTTCCCTTGGGTACGACCCCGACACTTGTTGGAAATTATAAATTTTGTTTTGCTGCACAATCATCGTGGCCTCTAACTTGGAGAGCACGATTTGAGTGTTCATTAAAAATGGCGTCGTTGCCGGGACAAAATTTGGCGTATTGAGTTAGTTTAGAATTTGAGTTTACTTACTCTAGTTCAATTTTGTGCATAGTTGTTTTCTTTTGTTTAGTTTTAGTTATTGATGGCATCATGGCTTATTTGAATGCTAGAAATGTTGATAGTTGCATCCCAATTTATATTCCCGACTATTGTGTTTATTATGGAGGACCCCATATTGGACGAAAGTATAGAATTAGCCCTAGGAGAGGAAGGTATTCTCCTTCTTGCTCCTATGATGGGCGCAATTTCTATTTGTGTAGTGGTCGTGACGGACATTGGAGCGACTGCCCCAATGATGATCATCCATCTCCCCCTTCTTGTGCTAACAATGTTGCTAGTGGTGCTTGTGACCTTAACAGGGACCATGACTTTGCAAGCGAAGAAGGCATATATGTCAAGCTCTGAACCCTCTTGGCCTCGCTAGAAACCCAAGAGGAAAGTGTGCAATCCAAAAAGCAAGGCTTTGAGGACGCAAGGGCTAAAGAAGAGGAAAACACAAGGGAGGATCATGAATTGAAGGTGGTGTTGCAACAAAAAAAAAATTGTGGGTCATGATGTCATAGCATCTCTAAGTGAGGATGTTATTAACGAGGCAAGCTTGAAGGTGGAGACGCCCAAATCCCACTTTAACCTTTGTTCGACCTTAAGTTTGATTGAATGGACGAGAATCAAAGTAATTAAGCTTTTGGAAGACCTTGGAAGGAGGGTGGATGAAGGTCTATCCGGTTTTGAGTTTGTCGTGGAAAGAAGGCAAAATGTCTTTCCTCACTTGAAGGCTAAAAAGTGTGAAATGCGAAATCATGAGAATGGCATTCTCATGCTCAAACCTTCACCCCGGGATTGCCACCAAAAATTCAATTCAAGTTTGGGTCGAAGGTTCAAATCTTCCAAATGGAGATCCTAATGGTGAGGTATCTTGCGTCGTGTCGCGACGTTAAATTGTGCGCTTAATGGGAGGAAACCCATCGTCTTTATGCTTTACTTCACTTTTTGTTTCTTTTTGGTGTGTTTTTAGGTGCCCAAGGGAATGAGAAGAGGAACCAAGTGTTGAAAGCACCAAAAATACCTTTGAAAAATGTGGTTTTTGCACCTGGAAGAGTGCCCGTCGCACATTCCATCACACAAGCAAACAGTGAACTGAGCAAAAATATTAGCATGTGCAGAGGAGGGGGATTTTGCACCTCTTAAAGTGACCGTCGCACCCGTGTTCGCACGTCAAAACAGTGCACTATGAAAAAATTTGGAAAACTCAGGTGATGCTAAGGCATCACGATCGCGACACCTGACCCTCGCGATCGCGATAAATAAATTTTTTCCTGACTCTTCACGACCGCGTAAACCATCGTGATCGCATGGAGTCGGGTGATTTTAACTCATTGCGATCGCGTGAATAAGCCTCACGACCACGAGGAACTGAACAGTTACCAGGTATTAAAAGTCTAACAAGTCGTTTGAAAAGCAAAAAATGCTTTGAAACTTGGTTCTCTTCTCTCCTAAAGGCAAGAATAATCCATCCATCAACTTCAATTCCATAAGCATCTTTGCAACTCCTCAGGTATGATCTCCATTTTCTCTTCTTCAATCTACCCTCATTATGAGCTCCCAAGTGGGTGTTAATCTTTTGCTTTCTTCATAATGTGCAAAGTGGGTGTGTGGTATGAAATTATGAGTGAAATCTAGTTGGAGGTTAGTAATCTGTTGGTTTGCTGATTTTTGGGGTAAAAAGTGACACCCATGTGTTGTAAAAATGGTGTGCAAAAGGGTGCAAAGCACCTGTTTGACGAAAAGTCTAAAAGAATTTTTCTGGGCAAGAAGATGAACATCGCGATCGCGATGTCCAACACCACGATTGCGATGACCAACTTTACTGAGCTTCGTGATCGCGATGACTTAAATTTTTGAAAAAATAAATTGGTCTTTGCGATCGCGATGAAACATCCCGCGATCGCGATGACCAGTTTTAACAGTCCCTAAAACAGCAACTCTGCCCATCTCTGTCCGAGTTTATTTCGGGTCATTTGTTTGGCCTAATCATGTCCCAATACATTGATTTACATGCCTATATCATTGTTTGACAACTTTGTTCCTTGTGTAGGTACTTTAAGCTTGAAAATGTCCAGAACTGAACATGAAGATGCCAACCAAGTGGCCGACGAAGAGTACTTTGACCAAGGAACCTTCGTCTCCCTCAAGTTCTCCCAACTATATGACCGTCTTTTAACAAAGGCAATCACGAGGGAGTGAGGTATTATGTTGGACGGATTAGAGAAGAAATGGGCCGACTTCCATGGAAAGTTGGTTGCTAGTGGATGGTTGTGTTTCGCTGCTGAGCCTATTAAGGCAAACTTTGTTGTGGTACGTGAATTTTATGCTAATGCGACTGAGACGGACTTTCCAAATAACTTGATGGTGCAGGTGCGGGGCAAATTGGTTCGGTTTGATCCGGAGTTGATCAATGGATACTACCACCTCTCGAATATCGATAATGCCATATACAAAGCCCGAGCTACAGAAATGGGGACCGATTGGTTTGTGAAGCACTTACATGATGGCACGGTCCCGCAGTGGATAGCATTGAATACGAGAATTGAGTCCTCCGAGTTTAACCTTGAAGCTCGCACTTGGCTTTCGATCATTTGTGCCTGAGTTATGCCTTCAAAGAATGAATCCGATGTGACCCCTGATAAAGCAAAGGTCATTTGTGCTATGATGGAGGGTCTGTCGGTGAATGTAGGGCAACTGATCGTGCAAGAAATTCAACAAGTGGTCCTTGATGGTAGCAAAATTTTGCTCTTTCCTTCATTGATCACTCACTTATGCTATGCAGCCGGGGTTGCAAAGAGGGATGGTGAAAGTGAGAGGAAGCCCAAAAAATTGATTCACCCTCTGAAGAAGAGAGGCCCCATGCAAGCATCGAAGAAGAGGAAGATAGACTAAGATTCACTATCATTTGGTCTATTTCCTGAGTCTAGCGAGGCACGTGAGTCAGCCGCTGCTGCTGAGACTATTGGTCCTCTCAGAATTGGGCCTCCGACACTCCGCCACATCTCCAGATAGGTTTATGGCATGGATGCCCATCTTGATCAGTTTGTAGTAGGCTTACCTTTGGATCTGGGTGAGACTTCCACCATACCGACATTAGGGTCATCATCCTCCACTACTCCCAGTGGCCCTACACTATCTAGTGTAGTGAGCCAGCAACAGCACATCAAGGAGAGGTTGGCTAAGGTGGAAAGGCGACAGAAAAAGAAGAGAGATCATGATAGGAAGCAAAGCAAGTTCCTCATGAAGATGATAAGCACTCTGAGGAAGCTATGTGGGTCTGACGCTGAGGAGGATGCTGATGAGGGAGACTGGGTCCTTTCTGGACCTAGCAGTTCTGGTTTTGAGTGATACACCCTTCAGGGAGCCCCATCAAACTCTTCTCTTATTTTTTTGCAGTGAGGGCACTGCACGTTGTTACCCCATCTATCATCGAGAATATCAAGCATTATGATTAACATGAAAAGCACATTCAATCGCAAAAATTATCACTCTACTCAACTGAAGCGCTCACTAAACAGTTCATAATCAATTAAACTTCACAAGAGCACAATAAGTCAATTTCAGCCCAATCACAATAATATTTGAAATAAACCCGCAATGACGACGATTTGCCTTTAAGAACAACATCATCCAATCTATTATTGGGCCAAATCATGTATCATCACAAGTGGGTTACTCAGACTTCACCCCAAACTTAGAAATTTAGGCTAAAAATTAACAGCAACAACATGCATATTCCTAAAAATAAGATCTAACACGTTTGCACAACCCATAACAACAATAAAACCTCAAAATTTAGGTTCAAAAATCAGATCTCAAGCATAAACATAGTATGGTAGAATCTTAGTAGCATGCTTTACTAATAATGCTCCCAAAATACTTAAAAATAATGATTTTACATTGGGAAACTTACTACAAGTGAAAAAGAGGGAGTGAGGAGTGAAAAATTGAAGCTTTAAGGCCTACAATGGTGACCACAAAATTTTGCTGGAAACTTAGTGCGGTGGTGCACTGGTGGTGGAGTGGTGGAGAAGAAAAAAAAGAGTGTGGAGAAGAGTCTGGAGGATTGAGGGATTTTTGAGAGAGAGAGTTTGAAGGTTTTTGAGAGAGTAATGGTAGAGAAAGGGGAAGAAGGGCGGTTTTACGATGAAAAAGAAGAAGAAGAAGAGGCGTGGGTCACCTTTCGGGTCAGGTCAAGTCAACGGGTAGGTCAACAAAATTTAAAATATACATGCGCATGTGGTGCCACATTCATTTCGCATGTCACCACTTGTGTTATGCATATGGTTTCGTGATAAATTAGTAATCTACCAATTTATTGAGCCTTTAATCATGAATTATTGCTATATTTTGATAAAATTTAGAGGTTCTTTTGGCCTTTATTGATGTGAATGCAAGTACTCTTGCTCAATGGATAGAAAATAAGGAATTGGACCCAATAGAGCTCAAAAGGAGTTGAAGTGTGAAGTGATCAAGAGAGATGAACATTCTGTCGAGAGGTGCAGCCGTTGTGCAATACGCACAATGCTTGGTGCTCTCCACACCTTCCTCCGCATGAGGCTAAAAAGAAGAAGAAGAATCTGCTAAAGGGTGCGACGCGCACAATACCTAGTGCGGTCCGCACCCCACTTTTCATGACACTCAAAGAGCAAGTCAAGTTACTGGTCTTCTGTTGCGGAACTGTGTGATGCGCACAATGAGACATGTGAAATGCACATTGTGGCGTACAACTCTCGAGAGGCATTTTTTCCATTTTGTGTAATGATTTGGGAACCTTCTAAAACCCAATTTAGGCATAGTTTTTGATAGTTTTGAATAGTTTTTCAGTTTTTGGAAATACTATTGAACAAGTTTTCTCTCCCAAGGCAAGATAAAGGGTTTCACTCAATTCTCTCCATCTTCAACCTTGGATTTGTAAATTGAGCTTGGATAGTGGAAACTTCTTCCATTAATGAAATGGAATTTGAATTACCCATTTGGTATTGCTTCTTATTCCTTTAGCATGAGTGGCTAAGTCTCCTTGTCTAGGAGTATGTGTATGATGGGTACTTGATTAATGGGTATGAGTCTTACTTATTTGTGTTTATAATTGCTAAAATTGATATGGGTCTAGTGTATTCTCAATGTTTTAACTCTAAATTTAATGGTTGCAAACATTGATTGAAACTACTTGATTGTGTTCTTACTTGAGAAAGAGGTTCATAATTTCAGATGAGACTTCACTAGTGGGCACTTAGGATTCCAATTAGATTGAGGCTAGAAATAGCTCAATTCGCCGAAAACACCCATTTAAGAGTCTAAGCTAGATATAGTGTGACTTCTCCAAGCTTATATTGGTTGGTTAATGATAAAACCATGGTGCTTGAACAAAGACCATTGGATAAATGTTTGTGAGATCGAAAGATTAACATTCATGCCTAAAACTAATGCTAACCATATTGTTTAACAAGAATTTATGTAATTGAGCAAGTACCTTGACCCATGTTCGAGTCCCATCGGAAGCATTCCCCTAGTCGTCCTCTCTCTCGATACAAACTCGCAATTACTTTATTGCTTTATTTGAATTGTGAATTGTGATAGATTTCCCAATTCCCCTGATTTTCCCCCAAATTTATTTTTATTTTTATTTGAACATTGACTCTATTGGTGATTGAGATACGAAAATCCCTTAGGCTACTCTACCATTTCTCTGTGGGATCGACCCCGACTCCCATTGGAAATTATAAATTTTGTTTTGCTTAATGATCACTTTCATCTTCATATGGAGAGTGTTACTTGAGCGTTATAAAAATGATGTCATTGCCAAGGAATTGGTTTTGAGTAGCCTTTTTGATTGACGTTTGAAATCACCTTGTGAGTTTTTGTTTGCCTTTTACTTTGTTTGTTGTTTCTGATTTTTGGATAGCTATGAAGGCTATCATGCTTATTTGTCATGGAAGTCGTTATTTCCTGAGAAAGAGATAGTAAAGGGCGACATCTTCTTCAAGATGCGACAATGAGGTACAAGCCTATCTTTCTTTATTAAGCTACTTTACTACTAACAAGTGTTTCAAAATATTGCCGAGAACATCCGAGAGGATGAAAATCTCAAACCAGAACAACAGGTACAAAGCACGTCAAAAGGACGTCACAACACAGGATTTGTACATAATCCAAAGATGAGGTATGACAAAGAAAACTACCTCTCCAAACGGAATTATGTTACTACTAACAATTTTGTTTTGAGATGTTGTTGAGAGCATCCGAGAAGGATAAAATTCTCAAACCAAAACCACATGTGCGGACTACACAAAAAAGGATGCATCACAATGTGGAACTTTTTCTTAGCAGTGAACTAGGACATAGTTCAGAGAGGAATATAAAACTCTTTGGACGCGAGCTGAGGAATGAATTTCACCACCATCAAACCACACCCCTATCAGAAGGCATGTGGGTGTTTCCTATCATTGGGTCTTAGTTTCACATCCAGGAAATTTTCTGAACTCATGCTGGAAGCAATATTTCTTCCCTTCAAATCTGGGTAACAATATACCTCAAGCTTTGGAAATTATGTCCATGTAAGGTCTTACTTATGGGTGTGAAGTGCACCACATTCATGGTTAAGAGGTTGCAAGCCTCTTTTCCATAACTCGAATATTTGTCACTCATCTCGAGTCAAAGGTTGTCTTAAAATAAAGATTGTCTTTTCCACCGATTGAGTCAAACTACAAGCAGCCTGATTCCCCGAGTCTTGGGATATGTAGGCGGGCTCTGTGTTGAAAACTCAGCTGCATTCCAAACCCCCTAATTTTTCTCACTCTCCAGCTTTTCGGCCTCTGCTTAATCCGAGGTCGGGATAGCTGTTGACACCCAATTTTGACCTCCCTATACCTCTCTCGGGCTGTTATTTTAATAATAATAATTATTTTAAATATTAATTTATTTTTATATTTTTACTTGATTTATTAAATAAATTACGTGTTAACACTTTAAAATTAGTATATAAATATATAATTATTCTCTATTATTACTATTTTTATCATAAATTTCATATGATATTACATGTCATATACGTAATTTATTCTTTTGTTAAAATAATTTATCTTTTGATAATTATCGTTGATTATTATTTTATCTACTAAATTTTATATATACGTAGTAGTTTGTTTATTAAATAGCCGTCCGAATTCAATTTCTAATATCAAATTATTTAAATCCTAGCCACTTTCTACCAAATTTATTTCAATTTTAGCCTATTTGGACTAATTAGCCCAATTTTAAATCCCAAAAGCTTAATCCAATCTCAGTCGTTGATCTAATACGATCAACGGCCGAGATCAAACCCCCTTCTTATTTCCTTTTAAGCAAACACCCACCCCAAACCCTAACTTCATTCACTCTACACCCACATCACCGCCTCACCTTCATCTCCCTCAATTCTCACTCCCTCACCAGCCGCCTCCTCTCTTCTCTATCAACTCCGCCATCGCCACCTCGCTCCGCCCTCCTCCGCCGGCCACCGCTGCTCCACCATCGCCGGTGAAGCAGCAGCCAAAAATAGCCATACTTTCTCTCCTCCACCGCCTCTCTTCTCTCCCTGTCGAAGAGCGGCGACTCATTGTCGTTGCCTCGTTTCTCCAGTGAAACCCCCACCAAACAAACTCCCTTTACTGTCCTCTCCGTCACTGGCACCACCACCAGAAACCCTATGCAACCTCTCAACCACCAACAAAAGCTCCATTAAATTAATCCCCTTCTTTTTTTTCCCTTCTCTTCCTCCAAAGGGTAAGTTTCTCTTTTCTCCGATGAATGGTGAAAGATTTCGATGAGCCAAAAAAATAGATCTTGCAGATCTATTTGAGGTCCGACTTGTGTTTAAAGCATCTACTTTGTCTCATCCTCTCCTTTACAGGTTCTGAAAATCCGAATTTTGTTTATGAGAACCTGTGTAATGTCATTTAATTTTTGACTTGTGTGGCTGTCTGTACAGAGTACAACATGATTGAAAACCCTAATTTTACTTCTAGCCTAATGCTGAAAATTCAATTATGTGTTTGTTGGTAAAGTTGATGTATAAACATGTTGGATTACCGTGGTTGTGTTCTAAGTCTGAACTAATGAGTTATCTTTGTATTGAATTCAATGTCTAATCTGCTACTTCATGTTCTAAGTTTGGACTAGTCTGATTTGCCTCTGCTTGCTGTCCTTTGTTGCCCCAATGTATTATACATGTTAATCCATAGCTTGTTTACCAGTTTTTTGAAATATGATTCTGTTTTCATGACTTAAAAAAGTTATGCTTAATTCTAAAATAATCTTATATGGTCTGTTTGTGAGCATGAGAAGAGAAAAAAATGTTATAATCCTATTACTTGATTAATTCTGTGATTAGAAGTCCTTTATGCTCATCACTTGATCACCTTATGATGTAATTGATTCAGTCCAAGCACAACCTATATTTTCCTTTCTTGTATGAGTGATCCTGGTACTTGTTTATCTCTAACAACTTTGATAATTTTGATCTGTCTATCCTTTTTTTTTTTCAAGTTTTAATTCTGGACAACTTGATACCTGGGTTATTCTTGTTAAATATTGATGAGTAATTGATCGATCACAGCATGTCATCATCCTTTCGATTGATCTGTCTTTCCTATTTTGAATTTTAGAGTAGCTTTTAGTACTTGGATAATTTTGGCATACGTTGACGTGATTGGTTCAATTACCTGATTTCAGAAAGAGATTTTGGTATTGACAGCTTAGTTATTTATTTAGTTATGGTAAAATCAAACTCATTTTGTATTTTAATTGATTTTGTGTGTTAATTAAGGAAAAGATTTCCTTTGCTGGATTTTCTTTATTCTTGTATAACTTTATTCACTCTCTCTTTATGGTAAATTTGTGATTTGGCTATTGTAATTAAGGTAAAAAAGATTCCTTGATTTATTCTGTGAATTATTTCTTTCCTTAATCCAAGTCTTATTCTTTCACTATAAAAGCAACCCTCTATTTGTATTATTTCGGGGACTTTGGCCACACTACTCACTCTCATATTTTAGAATTTTTCCTCTTGGCTGATAAGTTGACTGATTGCTAAGTGTGGGACTTCGAGTATTCTCTTGTTTGTTTGCGGTTAACTGGTTAGTTTCTATCGATGTAGATTTAAATTTATATACATGATCACTTGTAACTTTAAATATGTGTATTAGTCCATCTATGCTTATCTATGCTTATCTATAAATCATTAGAGAGCATGTCTATAGGATTGCACCTAGAATTTGCTTCATGTTGGCTTTGATATGTTTTCTCGTTCATGAGCTATTAAATAGATTAGCTATCTCTTGTTTATGTTGGCTGTTGGTTAATTTATATGAGTACACTCTTGGTTTGTCTTTGTGGTATTTGGGTGGAATATGGAGGTCCTAATACATCCCTATTCCTTGACATAAGCACTGCCTAGGATCCGTGAGAGCCTCAGGAACTTGACATGTCAAGGGTGGGCCTTATGGGTTGAATTAGGATCCTCCAAACTCTACGTTCATATTCGACAGAATGAAGATGGGAAGCGAGGAAGAGTTGCCTGGGATTGATAGATCTTTATAGAACTTTAGATTTTATTAATTGTGTTATGCTTTTATATTCATTCATTCGGGCCTGTAATAACTATTGTATAAACTCCGATGACGTAATGAAAGCTTTAGGGGACTGCTATGGGGAGGGGCAAACTATGTGCTACGTGTTCTGTCTAAATTGAAAACGTAGAAGGCATGCCTATAGATATTGATTAAATGGTGGTTAACTTAATAAGGAATTCTAGCATATGGTAATTTGGTATAATAGGTTCCATGTACATGTTAAATTCGACGCTCGCAACTTTTGGTTCTGCATGTTATTTACTTCTGCCGAATCGTTTCTATAGCATGTTTTAAGTTGTAAACACAGTTTCAGTAAATAAACTAGTTATCATATTTTAGTTTGTAAAATTAGTTTCAGCATTTAAGAATAAATTAGTTACCATGTTGTAGGTTTTTTTTTAAATCATCTTCATCTTTTAAGAGTCAGAAATCATGTATAAGTTAAAACTTGTTTCAGAATTTTAATTCATTTATTCATCCGTTTCAGCATATTAAAATCAGTGTTCTGAGCACTTTAGATAACATGCCTATAGGATCTACACCAACTCACTGTTTTAATTTAAAACATTGTGCCTATAAGTTAAGTTTGTTTCAATATTTTATGTTTTTTTTAGCTATCGGTTTCAACATGTCCAAATCAGTGTTTTGTGTACTTTAGAGAAAGCCATGCCTATAGGATTTAAATTCGTTTAGCAGGTTAACTTATTTAGATACCATGCATATAGGATTTAACATGCTAAAATAGAAACCTTGCCGACAAGTTTACTCTAGCTTCAGCATATAATTTAATTAACCATCATGTCTATAGCTTTAAAACAGTTTCAGTATGTTAAATGACTAATTATCATGTTTGTAAGGTTAGATTTATTTTCAGCCCGTCAAATAATTAGAGATTCTGCTCATAGGTCTCAAATAATAATTTTTCTGCATATCTGTATTATTAGAAATCATGTTCATTGATTTAGTGAAAGTGATAATTTTTAAGCCTGTTAATCACCTAGGTATACTTTTAATTAATTTGGAGGCTTATATGAGACCTTATGTGCTACTTGTTTAAAAGTCCTTGTATGTCTTTTGTATGACGTTAACTCAAGTCTAATTAGTAGCCTTAGGTTTTATTTGTCTAGACCCATATCCAGTTAGTAAGTCCAATGCCTCTTGGACATTAAGTTGGGACGGGTAGGCATATTAAGGTACGCTAGATTTTTCATTTCTTTAGCACGCTCCTAGGAATGATAATTTTAATAACCAACTTTGGCGGGTAGATAGACGGATATGATGGAAATCGACCCGAGCAGAATACGACAATATCTTTGGAATTGTCTCCGATAATAAGCCGGGCACTGATCCGAATAGGTTAAAATTAACCTAGGTTTGTTTCTTTCTATTTGTTTGGGGTAATTAACTAAATCACTTAGTAATTAGGTATCTTTTCCTATATCATTGTGTCACTTCTGACTTCTCGCTTATCTGATCTCTTCGTTTATTTATTCACTTGCGTTAATTCATGATCGATTTTCTCACTTAGATTTTAGTAATTAAATTAGCCTAAATACTTGTTTAAAATAAGGTTTTCACTTGTTTAATTACATAGTCTTTAGTTTAATTAATCGACCTATTATTTATCACCTATTCCCACATAAATAACGAATCCGGCAGGGACCCACATTTGTGGACCTCGAAAGGTGCTTAACACCTTCCTTTCGAGGTAACTTGAACTCTTATCCGATTCTCTGGTTGCGTAGACTTAAATTCTAATTTAGTTGTAGTTAGAACAGCGCCCTAACACGCCTTAAATTCGTTAGGTGGCGACTCTTCACGCTCTCTTCCTAAAAGAGAGTTGTCACGTCGAATCCCGCTTTTCCGAGAGAAAGGTGGGGCGCGACAGAATGGCGACTCCGCTGGGGATTATTTAGGTTCTAACCATTACGGGTTTGTATTTTATGTGGGATTTCGTGTTTTATTTATCTTTGTTTTGTTACCTTTATAGGATTGAATTTGTTTTTATTTTATTTACGTCAAAAGGAAAATTTATGATTAGTCCCTTTTCCTTTCTCCCGTATTTGTTTCCTTAAATAATCGAGTTTGTTTCATGCTTAATATCTTTTCTTATTCTCCTTACGTGTTTTCTTACTAGTATTTCATGATTAGTTTATTATTTATTTTGTCTAGTTATTCAGTATACCTCATGATGCATTTATTTCTTTCCCTTTATTTATTTACTTTTATTTCTTGATCTTGCTTTATTTATGTTGTTATTGAAAACTATTCATGTGTTACCGTTTTTCACTATATGCTACATGTTACTGCTTTTTATAACTGTCATTCCGCTCATATCTCTCCCACTTGGGAACTTCACACTTTCACACACTATACACGTGAGTTGTGCCTTTGCACTTCTCCAAAATTCTTTCAAATACCCATTTTAGAGAGTTGGCATAAACGTGGGGTGAGCGGATAGTTTTGCTACCGTGTGACCACGTGCCTCCTCGCATAGAAAACCTTGAGTCCGTGTCTATCCAAATCTCAGAAACTTAGGATAGTGTTGTATCTACCCCTTTATATAAGTCATGCATGCATCAGCCATAGGTGGTTTGGCCCTAGGAGCCAACCCGCGAAATTAGCAGCCTCCTTATTGTCAAAGGGTTCCCATCAATCCAAAGACAAATAATCATATTATGTGCTAAGTGATCATGACAAATTAATCCAAGCCAGTTTAATATGAAAGAAGTTTAGAAAAGTTTGTTTTGTTTCTCTTTCAGGCTGTAGAATGGAAGGCACACCGGCATTTCCCAACACTAGGATGGTTGTGGGTGTTCCCCACAAATTAAGGAGGTGTTGGGAAGATATGAAGAAAGAACATGGTAAAGAGATTCGTCGGTCCTTGGGTTTCCTGACTTCTTTGATTTATGTAGCTCCAGATCGGTATTTGATTAAGGCTCTGTTGCAATTCTGGGACTCTGAAAGGGTCGTTTTTAAGTTTAGCGACTTTGAGTTAGCACCGACCGTGGAAGAGATTGGAGGCTTCTGAATTTAGGATTTTCCCTTGTCATCCCGCTTTCCCCTAGCTTTACTTTCTTGTTTTTCCATTTCCGCAAAGAATTATGGTAGATCAAAATTTGATTTAATAAATGGTTTACTTCGTTTATTATCTGACTCTAAACTCTGACTAATATTTAAAGGCTGGCTTGGATTAAAATGTCCTGAATCATATATGTGTCGTTTTAGGCCTACCTCTGGCTCAACGAGGTCCCTTGCATTTAGGACGTTTATTTTTCGCAACCAATGTGTTTGTCTTTAGAATAAATACCTTACTACTAACTTGGTTTCTGTCTTACTCTTACTCCCTTCCCAAAGGTTTATTTGTGCATGCTGGGATATCATACTAGATCGAAAGGGACTCCTCCTCCTCCTCCTCCGAGTCCAAATCGTGAAAGAAAGGATACAATGGGTGACAATAGTGCTAGTAAGAGTAAGGAAGTCTCAGAAAGTGTTGGTGGAGATCGTGATGAGTTGATCTTACGAATGGAGCAAAGAATCCTTGACTTACAGGATGAACTGGCGCAAGTTCGTAATTTGGCCAAGTTGTCCTTCACTTTGAACAGACCTCATGACCTGACGGTCGAGGACAATACTGCCGCAAAATTTCAAACCATACCCAATATACCGCAACCACAAAATGACTTGCAGCATACTGACATTCTTCCAAGGACTAGCCAATGTCCTCTACCACAATACCCTACCCTCTCAGCTCCACAAAACTCCCAAACCACTCCAAATACAGTCCCCACCCACGTTCCAGGAAATTATAACCTAAACCCCATATACGTGGAAACTGCTCTTTTTGTTCAGCACCAGCTTGAGCCAGAGCCTTCAGAAAAAGACCGGCTAATACAGAACATGGTCGAAAAGCTGGAGCAGGTCACCAACAGACTGCAACATATAGAGGGCAATAGAGGGGTGAAGGGTCTGAATTATGAAGACCTATGCATGCACCCAGTGTTGAATTACCGGAGGGGTACAAACCTCCCAAATTTGAGTTATTCAATGGGATCGGGGATCCCAAAGCACACTTGAGAATGTACTGTGATAAGCTGGTGGGAGTAGGAAGAGATGAGAAAATACGGATGAAGCTGTTCATGAGAAGCCTTACCGGGGAGGCCTTAACCTGGTACATTGAGCAGGATACCAGAAAGTGGTCCAGATGGATAGACATGGCCTCCGATTTTGTAGAAAGATTTGGATTCAACATGGACAACGCCCCAAATTGGTTTTACATTCAAAACCTGAAGAAGAAGCCTAATGAATTGTTTCGGGAATATGCCTTGAGATGGAGAGCTGAAGCGGCCAGAGCCCGACCTCCAATGGACGAGGCCCAAATGAAAGACTATTTTATTCGGGCCCAGGAACCACAGTACTATGAGAAGATGATGCTCATCACGGAAAAGAGTTTCGCCGAGATCATCCAGGTCGGGGAAAGACTAGAGGAAGGCATCAAAAGTGGTAGCATTATCAATTTGGAGGCTCTACAGGCTACCAGTAAGTCCCTACAATCTGGCGGAATTTCTGAAAACCGAAAGAAAAAAGAAGTGGAGACTGTGATGATGGCACAAGATTTCAAAACACCGCTCATTTCCCAAACGCCTACAACCCATCCTCCACTATACCAACAATCTCCATACCATGTCCCTTTTTATCAAATGCCCGCATACCCATACCAAATCCCTTCTCACCCCGTTTATAGCGCCCAGCCTTCTCAATTCCAATCTCCCCCACCTAATCCAAATTACAGACCCCGAGCCAATTTCGAGAAAAGGCCGGTCAAGCAGTATACTCCTTTGGCTGAACCAATTGCCCAGTTATATGAAAGATTGAGGGTAGCTGGCCTCATCACTCCCGATCTCGCTTTACCTGTAGACACTCAGGCCAAATGGTATGACCCTAACAAAGTCTGTGCGTACCATTCAGGGATGAAAGGTTCACATACTACTGAAGTATGCCACTCATTGAAGGATCGAATTCAGAGGCTAATTGATACAAAGGTTATTCAGTTGAAAGACCCGGCTCCAAACGTCACCAACAATCCGCTCCCAAATCATCAGGTCAACATGTTGGAAGTTGGAGAGGCAGTGGATCTAGAAGGCTCTATTTAGGTTATCGAGAAAGAAAGGGATGTTGCTCAGATGGTAGAGCACTCGTACTAGCAGAAATGGACGGTGAAGTGTGGCCCAAGCCTATCAATTCCGACGCCGTCAGAAGTTACTTCATCTGAGAAGTTAAAAGAAAGTTACTTCTGTTATGCTTCCTTACCTTGTAGGTGGAACTACGTTCGACCTGATTCCCATTTAAGAGGGATACGTAGGCGCTCCTATGGAGTTCGGTCTTATCATAATAAAACCTTTCATTTTCCCTCTATCAAGCATTATAACTGGGGCAGAATTTTTGAGAGGATCTCAAAAATTCCATCTGAAAAGCATTACCATGAATCGTAAGACTGGGGCAGGAAATTTTGAGGGAACCTCAAAATTCGCAGCAAGCGATCGCTCATTCTACAAAATTTTCTAGCCGAGAGACAAGTTCTACACTGGGGCAGAAATTTTTGAGAACCCTCAAAAATTTCATCGGAGCTGCACTCCAAACGCAAAGATAATAAGATGTTGTGATCTCAAATTCTATTTCAAAGATTATTCATTTATCTGCTCGAGCGAGTGCCCGAAGAGAGTGCGACGGCCCGCAGACACATAACAAGGAGGACAGATGCACCCAAGAGCAGATGCACAAATCAACCTCCCCTTTTTATAAATTAACAATTTTTCTTTGAACGCAGAACTAGCAGGTACAAATCCGAGAATTGTCTCAGCAGCATCAAGGCAAACACCGTCATCAAAATATGGCAAGAAAGCTAAGCTACTCTATCCCCTCAAAGAAGAATTGCATTAAGCCCAAAAATTATATTTGGCTCCAAAATTACATTCGGCCCGAGATTGCATTATGCCCGAGATGACTTTGGCCCGAGATTACATTTGGCCCAAGAATTATATTTGGCCCGAGACTACATTTGGCCCGAGAATTATATTTGGCCCAAGAATTGCATTTTTTGGCCCGAGATTGCATTAAGCCCGAGACTGCATTTGGCCCGAGAATTATATTTGGCCCGAGAATTGCATTTTTTGGCCCGAGATTGCATTTGGCCCGAGATTGCATTGTGCCCGAGATTGCATTTTGGCCCGAGATTGCATAATGTCCGAGATTGCATTTAAGCCCGAGAATTGCATTTGGCCCGAGATTGCATTAAGCCCGAGAATTACATCTGACTCGAGAATTATATTTAGCCCGAGAATTGTATTTGGCCCGAGATTGCATTAAGCCCGAGAATTACATCTGGCTCGAGAATTATATTTGGCCCGAGAATTGCATTTGGCCCGAGCTTGCATTAAGCATGAGAATCATATCTGGCTCAAGAATTATATTTGGCCCGAGACTGCATTTGGCCCGAGAATTATATTTGGCCCGAGAATTGCATTTTTGGCCCGAGATTGTATTTGGCCCGAGATTGCATTGTGCTCAAGATTGCATTTTGGCCCGAGATTGCATCATGTCCGAGACTGCATTTGGCCCGAGAATTATATTTGGCCCGAGAATTGCATTTTTTGGCCCGAGATTGCATTTGGCCCGAGACTGCATTATGCCCGAGATTGCATTTTGGCCCGAGATTGCATCATGTCCGAGATTGCATTTAAGCCCGAGAATTGCATTTGGCTCGAGATTGCATTAAGCCCGAGAATTACATCTGACTCGAGAATTATATTTAGCCCGAGAATTGCATTTGGCCCGAGCTTGCATTAAGCCTGAGAATCATATCTGGCTCAAGAATTATATTTGGCCCGAGACTGCATTTGGCCCGACAATTATATTTGGCCCGAGAATTGCATTTTTGGCCCGAGATTGTATTTGGCCCGAGATTGCATTGTGCCCGAGATTGCATTTTGGCCCGAGATTGCATCATGTCCGAGATTGCATTTGGCCCGAGATTGCATTTAAGCCCGAGATTGCATTGTGCCCGAGATTGCATTTTGGCCCGAGAATCGCACTACGCCCGAGAATTTTGATTGAGCCCAAGATTGCATTTGGCTCGAGAATTGCATTGTGCCCGAGATTGCATTTTGAGCCCGAGAGTTGCATTTGGCCCGAGAATTACATTTTGGCCCGAGAAATGCATTATGCCCGAAATTACATTGAGCCCGAGATCGCATCGAATCACGACAAGCTACCATGGAACAAATTATTCAGAAGCTACCAAAACGTCATGCTATGCCACTTAAAACAGATACGCTTTCTTTAGTTCTGCATATCATGCTCCGAAGGCGTCATAGTCTAAAGGCATCATTTTCATGGCCTGCAGACATCATTTCATGGCCTAAGGATTTACTTTCTGCATATCATGCTCCGAAGGCGTCATAGTCTAAAGGCATTATTTTCATGGCCTGCAGACATCATTTCATGGCCTAAGGATTCACTTTCTGCTCATCATGCTCCAAAGGCGTCATAGTCTAAAGGCATCATTTTCATGGCCTGCAGACATCATTTCATGGCCTAAGGATTTACTTTCTGCTTATCATGCTCCAAAGGTGTCATCATCTAAAGACATCATTTTCATGGCCTGCGGACATCATTTCATGGCCTGAGGATTAATCTTACTTATCATGGCCCTGAGATATCATCGCTAAAGACATAATTTTTACCGTCTTAAGCAACCTTCCATAGTCTTAAAGGGAACCCGCATCATGTTTTACTTTATTTATTAAATGTTAATCTTTTATCCAGTTATAATAGAAATTGCAGGCACCGAAAGCTGAACAAGCCACGAAACGAGATTAACCATCGTATTCGCTTCCAAAACACAACCTTTCTTGTCCTTATATCACCAACACGGGACCGTTGCTCGCGTGCTATTCCCAGCTAATCGCTCAAATCTCATCAACTCGTGCCAACTACTTCTTCGTCCAGAAGTTCGGTTGTATACCTTCTCTAGAAGCCTCGTTTGTTTCTAATATAGAACTACACATGGCCTGATTCCCGTAAAAACAGGGATATGTAGGCGACTTGGAAACCGAAGTCTCGGCTGCAGCTCTTTTATAATTTCCCCTTGTTTCTCCGATTTCGAAGAGCTACTCCTCTGGTCGGACAAAATTGGCTACTCAGTCAACGTTCCTTGCCCGATAATTCATCCTTCATTCCCGAGCAAGGAAGGGGCAGCTGTTGACACCCAATTTTGACCTCCCTATACCTCTCTCGGGCTGTTATTTTAATAATAATAATTATTTTAAATATTAATTTATTTTTATATTTTTACTTGATTTATTAAATAAATTACGTGTTAACACTTTAAAATTAGTATATAAATATATAATTATTCTCTATTATTACTATTTTTTATCATAAATTTCATATGATATTACATGTCATATACGTAATTTATTCTTTTGTTAAAATAATTTATCTTTTGATAATTATCGTTGATTATTATTTTATCTACTAAATTTTATATATACGTAGTAGTTTGTTTATTAAATAGCCGTCCGAATTCAATTTCTAATATCAAATTATTTAAATCCTAGCCCCTTTCTACCCAATTTATTTTAATTTTAGCCTATTTGGACTAATTGGCCCAATTTTAAATCCCAAAAGCTTAATCCAATCTCAGTCGTTGATCTAATACGATCAACGGCCGAGATCAAACCCCCTTCTTATTTCCTTTTAAGCAAACACCCACCCCAAACCCTAACTTCATTCACTCTACACCCACATCACCGCCTCACCTTCATCTCCCTCAATTCTCACTCCCTCACCAGCCGCCTCCTCTCTTCTCTATCAACTCCGTCATCGCCACCTCGCTCCGCCCTCCTCCGCCGGCCACCGCTGCTCCACCATCGCCGGTGAAGCAGCAGCCAAAAATAGCCATACTTTCTCTCCTCCACCGCCTCTCTTCTCTCCCTGTCGACGAGCGGCGACTCATTGTCGTTGCCTCGTTTCTCCAGTGAAACCCCCACCAAACAAACTCCCTTTACTATCCTCTCCGTCACTGGCACCACCACCAGAAACCCTATGCAACCTCTCAACCACCAATAAAAGCTCCATTAAATTAATCCCCTTCTTTTTTTTTCCCTTCTCTTCCTCCAAAGGGTAAGTTTCTCTTTTCTCCGATGAATGGTGAAAGATTTCGATGAGCCAAAAAAATAGATCTTGCAGATCTATTTGAGGTCCGACTTGTGTTTAAAGCATCTACTTTGTCTCATCCTCTCCTTTACAGGTTCTGAAAATCCGAATTTTATTTATGAGAACCTGTGTAATGTCATTTAATTTTTGACTTGTGTGGCTGTCTGTACAGAGTACAACATGATTGAAAACCCTAATTTTACTTCTAGCCTAATGCTGAAAATTCAATTATGTGTTTGTTGGTAAAGTTGATGTATAAACATGTTGGATTACCGTGGTTGTGTTCTAAGTCTGAACTAATGAGTTATCTTTGTATTGAATTCAATGTCTAATCTGCTACTTCATGTTCTAAGTTTGGACTAGTCTGATTTGCCTCTGCTTGCTGTCCTTTGTTGCCCCAATGTATTATACATGTTAATCCATAGCTTGTTTACCAGTTTTTTGAAATATGATTCTGTTTTCATGACTTAAAAAAGTTATGCTTAATTCTAAAATAATCTTATATGGTCTGTTTGTGAGCATGAGAAGAGAAAAAAATGTTATAATCCTATTACTTGATTAATTCTGTGATTAGAAGTCCTTTATGCTCATCACTTGATCACCTTATGATGTAATTGATTCAGTCCAAGCACAACCTATATTTTCCTTTCTTGTATGAGTGATCCTGGTACTTGTTTATCTCTAACAACTTTGATAATTTTGATCTGTCTATCCTTTTTTTTTTTCAAGTTTTAATTCTGGACAACTTGATACCTGGGTTATTCTTGTTAAATATTGATGAGTAATTGATCGATCACAGCATGTCATCATCCTTTCGATTGATCTGTCTTTCCTATTTTGAATTTTAGAGTAGCTTTTAGTACTTGGATAATTTTGGCATATGTTGACGTGATTGGTTCAATTACCTGATTTCAGAAAGAGATTTTGGTATTGACAGCTTAGTTATTTATTTAGTTATGGTAAAATCAAACTCATTTTGTATTTTAATTGATTTTGTGTGTTAATTAAGGAAAAGATTTCCTTTGCTGGATTTTCTTTATTCTTGTATAACTTTATTCACTCTCTCTTTATGGTAAATTTGTGATTTGGCTATTGTAATTAAGGTAAAAAAGATTCCTTGATTTATTCTGTGAATTATTTCTTTCCTTAATCCAAGACTTATTCTTTCACTATAAAAGCAACCCTCTATTTGTATTATTTCTCAGACTTTACACACTACTCACTCTCATATTTTAGAATTTTTCTTCTTGGCTGATAAGTTGACTGATTGCTAAGTGTGGGACTTCGAGTATTCTCTTGTTTGTTTGCGGTTAACTGGTTAGTTTCTATCGATGTAGATTTAAATTTATATACATGATCACTTGTAACTTTAAATATGTGTATTAGTCCATCCATGCTTATCTATGCTTATCTATAAATCATTAGAGAGCATGTCTATAGGATTGCACCTAGAATTTGCTTCATGTTGGCTTTGATATGTTTTCTCGTTCATGAGCTATTAAATAGATTAGCTATCTCTTGTTTATGTTGGCTGTTGGTTAATTTATATGAGTACACTCTTGGTTTGTCTTTGTGGTATTTGGGTGGAATACGGAGGTCCTAATACATCCCTATTCCTTGACATAAGCACTGCCTAGGATCCGTGAGAGCCTCAGGAACTTGACATGTCAAGGGTGGGCCTTATGGGTTGAATTAGGATCCTCCAAACTCTACGTTCATATTCGACAGAATGAAGATGGGAAGCGAGGAAGAGTTGCCTGGGATTGATAGATCTTTATAGAACTTTAGATTTTATTAATTATGTTATGCTTTTATATTCATTCATTCGGGCCTGTAATAACTATTGTATAAACTCCGATGACGTAATGAAAGCTTTAGGGGACTGCTATGGGGAGGGGCAAACTATGTGCTACGTGTTCTGTCTAAATTGAAAACGTAGAAGGCATGCCTATAGATATTGATTAAATGGTGGTTAACTTAATAAGGAATTCTAGCATATGGTAATTTGGTATAATAGGTTCCATGTACATGTTAAATTCGACGCTCGCAACTTTTGGTTCTGCATGTTATTTACTTCTGCCGAATCGTTTCTATAGCATGTTTTAAGTTGTAAACACAGTTTCAGTAAATAAACTAGTTATCATATTTTAGTTTGTAAAATTAGTTTCAGCATTTAAGAATAAATTAGTTACCATGTTGTAGGTTTTTTTTTAAATCATCTTCATCTTTTAAGAGTCAGAAATCATGTATAAGTTAAAACTTGTTTCAGAATTTTAATTCATTTATTCATCCGTTTCAGCATATTAAAATCAGTGTTCTGAGCACTTTAGATAACATGCCTATAGGATCTACACCAACTCACTGTTTTAATTTAAAACATTGTGCCTATAAGTTAAGTTTGTTTCAATATTTTATGTTTTTTTTAGCTATCGGTTTCAACATGTCCAAATCAGTGTTTTGTGTACTTTAGAGAAAGCCATGCCTATAGGATTTAAATTCGTTTAGCAGGTTAACTTATTTAGATACCATGCATATAGGATTTAACATGCTAAAATAGAAACCTTGCCGACAAGTTTACTCTAGCTTCAGCATATAATTTAATTAACCATCATGTCTATAGCTTTAAAACAGTTTCAGTATGTTAAATGACTAATTATCATGTTTGTAAGGTTAGATTTATTTTCAGCCCGTCAAATAATTAGAGATTCTGCTCATAGGTCTCAAATAATAATTTTTCTGCATATCTGTATTATTAGAAATCATGTTCATTGATTTAGTGAAAGTGATAATTTTTAAGCCTGTTAATCACCTAGGTATACTTTTAATTAATTTGGAGGCTTATATGAGACCTTATGTGCTACTTGTTTAAAAGTCCTTGTATGTCTTTTGTATGACGTTAACTCAAGTCTAATTAGTAGCCTTAGGTTTTATTTGTCTAGACCCATATCCAGTTAGTAAGTCCAATGCCTCTTGGACATTAAGTTGGGACGGGTAGGCATATTAAGGTACGCTAGATTTTTCATTTCTTTAGCACGCTCCTAGGAATGATAATTTTAATAACCAACTTTGGCGGGTAGATAGACGGATATGATGGAAATCGACCCGAGCAGAATACGACAATATCTTTGGAATTGTCTCCGATAATAAGCCGGGCACTGATCCGAATAGGTTAAAATTAACCTAGGTTTGTTTCTTTCTATTTGTTTGGGGTAATTAACTAAATCACTTAGTAATTAGGTATCTTTTCCTATATCATTGTGTCACTTCTGACTTCTCGCTTATCTGATCTCTTCGTTTATTTATTCACTTGCGTTAATTCATGATCGATTTTCTCACTTAGATTTTAGTAATTAAATTAGCCTAAATACTTGTTTAAAATAAGGTTTTCACTTGTTTAATTACATAGTCTTTAGTTTAATTAATCGACCTATTATTTATCACCTATTCCCACATAAATAACGAATCCGGCAGGGACCCACATTTGTGGACCTCGAAAGGTGCTTAACACCTTCCTTTCGAGGTAACTTGAACTCTTACCCGATTCTCTGGTTGCGTAGACTTAAATTCTAATTTAGTTGTAGTTAGAACAGCGCCCTAACGCGCCTTAAATTCGTTAGGTGGCGACTCTTCACGCTCTCTTCCTAAAAGAGAGTTGTCACGTCGAATCCCGCTTTTCCGAGAGAAAGGTGGGGCGCGACAATAGCTGTTGAATTTGTTTGAAAATAGTGCATAAAATCAAGCGTCTTGAACCACAAGTGACTTGAGTTCTCATGTAACCTGGGATATGTAGAAAACTCAATACCAGAGTTCGGCCATGATTTCTTAAAATTCGTGCTAGAACCAACCACTTCCTGAAGATGAATATGTGGTCGGATAAAATTGTGAAAGTCAATTCCCTTTGCCCAGGGTTTCTTACATCCACCCTACCCAAAGGGAAGGGCAGTTGTTGACACCCAATTTTTACCCTCCACATTACGAATTAATCTTGAGCCTTTTTGATTTTTTAAACAATTTTTAAAATAATTATTTTATAAAACAGGATAAAATATTTTTCAAATCAGCTTTATAACAATTTTGAGTAAGAATTTATATTTTCCATAGTTAATTATGTGGAATTTATATAAGTTTACTTGAAGAACTATTTAAAAGTCTAATTTCATAAGAAAATCCTTTTAAAAGGTTAAATGCTGAATTTTTCTCCAAATTGGTTAAATTAGAAGTTAATTGAGTAATTAGTTTCATAATTCGTAAATTAAAATAATTCATGTTAATTATTTCAAAATCATTTGAATTAATTAAGCTCAAGAGTTAATTGTAATTAAGTTATCTCAATTTTAATTATAGCCTAATTCTTTAAACTCTAGCCGAATTTCATTATTTACCCTCAATTTGGCTATTCTCTAACTAAAATGGTCACATTTTGCAAAGATGGCCATCAATTAAACACCCCTTATATAACCCTCTTGTTTCAGCCAAATCATTGGCTGAACAAACAATTTCCTCCAGACCAACCCGCCTAGCCCACACTCTTCTCTCACAATTTCCCCATCAGCCCACTCCTCAGTCCCCGACCCGGTCCAAGCCTAACCCACACACCCTTATTTCTCTTTTCTCCACTCAAACTGATAACACAACCAAACGACCCCTCTAGTTCTTCTTCGTTTTCTCTCGAGCAAACACCCAGACAAACCCTAGGTGCCATCTCCCTTATCCCTCCTTCTCCCGTACCTCTCTGTACTACTGCGCGTGCCAGGCACAAAAATCGTACCATGAAGGTACTAGAATGACAACGTCTCCTCCATCCGCGTCTCCCCTTTGTACGAGTCGATTAGAATTGTCCACGAATGGTACGATTCGGATGAGCTCCAACCTTATCCCTTCAACAAATTTGAAATCCTAAGGAGTTTCCCAAAAAAATCCTTGAGAAATCCTTTTCCCACACTAAAAAAAAAACCAAAAACCCTCAAGATCTGCTCCTATATATAAACCCCAACTGTTTCAAGTGTGGGGGTAACGTTTTCATAGTGGAGAGAACCCTAAATAGCTTGAGAGAGCTCGGGGATTTCTTGACAAAGAATTCATAGTTTTCTTTTACACGTTCAAGGCTGAGGAAATTCCCAGTTGGAATTTCTATTTTTTCCCGGTGGTGGTGAAGTTCTCTCTCCGGCAGAAGCTCTCTTGTTCTCAAGTCGCTGCTAGAAGGAAGGTAAACCCTTCATCCTTTCTTTTTTTTCTTTTCTTCCCTGTTCTTTTTCTCTTAGTATAAAGTAGAGGATCTGTTTCCTTCGTTTCCCCTTTTTAGAAATGATTGTGGTTGGTTTTTCGAGCTGGTCTTGTTTGATTCATATAATATGAGGAATAAATATTTAAGACCATTTGTTTAAAATCGTTGTCAAGTCGTATGGCTTCTGGATCTTGCCTTGATGATTTGGTGTGTGAATTTTAGGGCTGAGTTACTCATCAAATTTTTATTTGTTTGTTAAAATCATCGTTTATGTTTCTTGACTGTTTTCATGATTATCATGTGGCCATATGAGCACCGATTTGAACTTGTTTAAAGGTTTTGGCCGATTTGGCTACGCTATTCGTTTCGACAGTCGGTTGTGCTAGTTTGCTTCTGATTCTCAGAAATTGAATGAAACTTGATAGATTTGAGTATGTTTAGATGAACACTAGTTTAGTGTACGTGCGTTGTACGTGTGCATCATGTCAAACCGTCAATCAATATGAAATATATAAAAGAAGAACAAATGATTGAAAAATAACAATTTGATTTCAACAATCAGTGCACTATAACTAAAATTGACAATCAAAATTTTGGAATAAGTACCTGAAATTATTTTGAATGCACGAAAACCGGCTTAAGTAAGAAAGAAAAATCAAGTACAAAACAAAAACTCGATATAAGTTAATTAATATAACATTAACTTAATTCAAATAATCTTGAATAACTTTCACACGTTAAATATATAAATGAAAGATAAAAGAACTCACACCGTCACACGTCAAACATGTCCTACATGATTAAAATTTAGTAAGCATGTTTTTATTTCAAAGTTCTAAATATTTAATAAATAATTATATAATGTTATCTAATATGAAATCTATTTTTTATTCATTGCACTAAATCACAGAAGAGGAGGAGGAGGAAATATAGAGAAGCATACCTGGAAGAATCGATGGATATAATATTGAAACACTTTTTCCAAGCGTAACCATCATAAACTTTTATTTCAAAAAAAAAATAAAAAAATTGAATGGTCAATAAGAAAGAAAAGACTTCATTGGAAAAATAATTTTTCAAAAATCATATAAAAGAATAGTTTAACACAAATGTAACAAAAGTAAAAAGTTATCAAAGCTATAGAACAACATAAATAAAGCTGGAAGAACTCATCTGTGTTGAGAAGCAATTCATATTGAAAGTGGTAGAGATTAGCAGTTCTTTTTATAATATTAGGTACAATATTACGAACAATTTAAATAAGGAGGTTATTAATATAGAGTAAAATTTAGTTGATTTTAAATTTTAATCAATTTTAAATTATTAAATATGAGGAGTTTTTACCTATTATAAATAAGTACAAATTGAATAACAAATACTCCCCGATATTAGAAAACCTTTTACATATTTAGGAGTCTTTCCATATATTTTAGGAGTTTACTTCCCATATATTTAAGAAAACCAAATTTTTTCATATATTTATTATAGTCAATATTTAATTAAATAATAATTAGAAAAAATAGTAAAAAGATGATTTTGTCTAAAGCGAGTATTTTAATGAAGGGTGAAAAGTTCAAATCACATTATAAGGTCCTTCACACTTTTAATATAGTACTAGTTTAGTGTATGTGCGTTGCACATGTACATCATGTCAAATCATCAATCAATATAAAATATATAAAATTAAAAATAGCAGATAGTAACATAATAGAAATTATAATAAAACAAAATGACAATTGAAATATCATAACAATACGATTAAACCTAATCTTTACACAAAAATTTCTTAAAGCCCGACCAAACATTCATCTACCACCCTTATTAAGTAGTAAAAATAGAAGATAGCAACAGAACAGAAACTGCAACAAAATAATACGATAATCGAGATACTAGAACAATACGATTAAACCTAACCTTTACACCTAAACTCCTGAAAGCCCGATCGAACATTTATCTACCATAAAACAATATGTTAATCAAAATATCAGAACAATACGATTAAACCTAACCTTTCCACGAAAATTTCTCAAAACCCGACCGAACATTCATCTACTACATGTATTAAACAGAAAAATAACAGATAGTAACAGAATAGAAATTACAATAAAATAATACAATAATTGAGATATTAGAACAATATGATTAAATCACATCTTTATACAAAAAAGCCATCAAAATTTTGTTGAGTGCATGAAGATTGAAGATTGAGTCAAATACCCAATAATTCTAAAAATTCCTATATGATTTGTTTTAGGAATTCCTCTGTTATAACCAAAAGACGACTGAAAAATTTCCCAAAAAAAGCTATGAAGTAAAGGTTACGGTTTTTTTTTAGAATATAATATTATTAAGATTGTAATATATATTTCAAAAATGATTTAATTTTGAAACTTTTATATGTTTGTTTTAGGGATTCCTCTTTATAACCAAATAAAGATTGGAAAATCTCCTAAAATAAAGCTACGAACTCGTTCTGTAATAACACTACAATCCGATTAATTCAAATTCACTTTAAATAAGGCCAATAAGGAAAAAGCGTTCCCTACCGAAGACTTATAAAAAATAAATAACTAATAAATACTAAGCAAATAGTAACCGAATGGATTAAGGAAAACATAAAAGCGTGAAAGTTATATAACTTACCAATAGAGTATACTTTGAAGAGTTGGCTTCCAACAAATAAAACTTTTCTAAACCTAAAAATCCACAACTCAAAACCATATAAAAAGAGAAAAGGCGCAAAATTAGACAAATACCAAAATTAAAAGTGTGAAAGAGAAAAAGAAGAACAAAAGTATATGAGCATATATTAAGTTCAACAAAACTATAATGATATCAAAATTGAAGAGGCAGTATGTTTTTATTGTGATACAATTGCTAAGAAATAGACTTGGAATAGAGTTCTAGTTTGAAATAAAAAAGAATAGAATTACCTTTTACCAAATAAGTTAAAAAACTGCGGACCTTTTTCCTTTTGGGAAACAACCGACTTTTTTATTTGGAAAAGTCAAGTTTAAATCACATTATAAGATATATAAGGTAAAATTTTAATTGATTTAAAAACGTTATATATTTTTTTCTATAAGGTAAAATTTGTTTGTGTAATAATTAGTAGATCTTGGACTCTATGAATAACAATTCTACTAAAATTTTGTTTCTATAATAATGGTTTTTGTGTTTTTTCCGTACCTGATTTAAATTTTTTCCTTTTTCCATACGTTACTTTTTTTTTTTTTTTTTTTTTTTTTGCTTAATAAGTTATTTAATTATTTTCAAATTATCAAATATAAGAAAAATAGTAAAAAGACAATTTTGTCTAAAGAAGAGACTTTTAATGAAGGGCAAAAAGTTCAAATCACATTATAGGGTGCTTCACACTTTTAATATAGTATAGATGTATTCGTTTAGGGATATATGGTATAGTTGAAATCTATTTTGACTCCTCCTTTTTTTATGCATCATGACTAACACCCATCTCCTTCCCCTTAAAGTTAATACATATGTGATCAGGCTTGAAGTTTGAAATGGCTTTGAATGTGAGTCTATTTTAAGTATAAACCTTTTTTTAATTGGCATAACTTGTTGAGGAATCCATGAAGCATCCAATTTTCTCTTATCTTTTTTAAGTATGGTTGACAGCCTTGTTGCACCTTTTAAATTACTCCAAATGATCTTAAAAAAAGAGGTTTTCCACCATTGTTTAAAGTTTGTTTCAAGTCCTAGATACTTTCTTTTTGCTCTCATCTGATTAGTCATAATTGACGATATGTGTTGTATGTCTTTTCTGCTGTTCTTGTGTGCCTCCAACCAATCTAAACATGGCTGCTCTTCTTACTGTTTTAAGTAATTCAACAAGGTTTTAGAGGTCTTTTCCTTGAAATAAATTGTGAATAGAACAACAAGACCCTATCTCCATATTCATGTGTTCATCTCTAGTCGTTTAAATATTAAGTTGCAGCTACTTGGTCCTAAGTGGTGGTATATCAATTGTTGTTTGTTTCTTCCTATGAATCATCTCTGATCCTGTAGGCTCTTTATCTAAAGTTGAGTATGTTTCTTTAAAGAGGAAGATTCGGAATAAACAATCTTGATTACATTATTTTGTTTGATTTTGCTTCATGTGAACTTGTGACTAGGAAGATTTGTCATCTTCTGGTAATTACTGGTTCGAACAAGTTCTTCATATAAGTAAATTCACATAATCATGTTTAATACTTTAGATAATACACTTTGTTTCTTGTTGTCTGGTTATTTTTTTTTTTTACAAATTGTTTAGATTGATATTAATCCTCTTTCTCTTTTCTTTACGCATGGACAATTTCTAGTCCAACTTGGACTCCAAAATATCCTCTTGCATTTCAGTTGGGCCTAGCCCAACACCACTAAGTTGAACACCGCCCATATGAAGAGTGAATGAAGCTCAAACCAGGAAGATGGGCCTAGCCTATGACACAGTAGTAGCAAGAGCAGTCCAAAATGGACTAGATTCTGAGGAAAAGTAGGCTAAAGCCCATGTACATCACAACAACAGCATAAATATGGGCCAAAGCCCATGAAGTTCGATCAGTAGCAGCAACCCAAATGGGCAGAAGATAAAAAATTGGACTAAAAATTCAAAACGGATGGCGGTGGGCCTAGAGCTTAATCACGTTTATTTTTCTTTAAATCTTTGTGTAGTTTAGAATTATCTTGTATAATTTGGACTAACATTTTAACTTTAGTTGAAATTTCCCTAAAAAGTTGTTATTTTGGTTTTAATACTTTTCCTCAAATTCACTTATGCATGACTTCTTTACATCAAGCATATTTTCTTTCACAAACTCCTTACGAAATTATTTTCAAGTCTTTCAAATTTCACTTAGTTTTAGTCAAGTTATAATTCTTATATTTTCAAAAACAATAAAAACTTTTCTTTAAAAATTGTCAAATAAGTTATTTTCAAACAAGTCCGGATAACGCGAGTTAGCGGATATCCCGAGTGCCTTTAAAACCTTCTCGGGATATTAATAAGAACCTTTTACCCTAAATCTCTGATTTTTTTAAAAGTTATATCTGTTTTAACTTTAGAAGTTTCATAAGTTTTTCTTGGTTTTCCTTTCATAAAACTAAGTGGCGACTCTTCTTTATTTGAAAAATATTTTGGAACTTTAACTTGGTTTTTGAAATGAATTTTCAAATAGTCGAGACATAAAAACCATTCTTTTTCCATAAACACATATTGTTGAGGCACTGTTTGTGTGGCCTTCTGAGCGGTTGTGGACTATCGGATTTCTTTCCTTTATCATGATTTTGAGTAGTGGCTTTCGGTTCGTTTTGGCTTAGTTATTCCACCCTAGGGTTGCACTTGTGAGATTGATTTTGTCTATGCTTATCTTGCAGTTGGGTTTGTAGTATGATTTCGTTAAGTGTATTGCTTCTAGCTTAGGTATGTTTACTTGATTCCCTTCTTTCCCTTGTTAACTTGAGGTTACCGGTATACCATCCTTCTCCTTAAACTTTCTCCTTATATATACTATTGTTGCAAGGATCCCAGGTGCGTTCTCCTTCCTTTCACTTGTGGTTCTGTGTATGTATATCTTCTATGCTAGCATTTTATGCTTGTAACTCTTGGTTGACTACTCTTCGTGCTAGTTCCCTTGTGCTTTCTATATTACTTTAGTGACTGTTTCCTTGCTGTTTGTTATATTACTGTTTTTATATCTTATATGCGCTCAGTCGATCGATGATGCCTACTAGGTACCCGTTGCTTAGCAAATGGTGCTCACACTACACTTCTACATCTTTCTGGTGCAGATATCAGTGTGAGCTTTCGCTGTTGATCGCGTGGAAACTCATGCAGCTTGGATATTTGAGACTAAGGTGAGCTCTTATTGGCCGGGGCTTGACCACGTCTCATTCTTTGTACTATTACTCTTTATTTATTTAGAGACATTCGTATTGTTTATCTTGTTACATCTAGCACTTGTATTCTAATAGAAGCTTTTGTACTATCGATACCAAGTCTTGGGGTTGGCATAGTTTTCTTGTATATTTATGTATTTGGGTTATTTTCTGCTGCTTTGTCTTTATATTATTCTGCTTTCGCTTATTTTTGCTTGTTGTGCGTATTGGTTAGGTGGTAGCCCATTACTAACCATTCTGAGTTATGAGAATTGGTTCGCCTACTGGGGGTTGTAGGTGCCATCATGACCTGAGAAATTGGGTCATGACTTTCTGGAAGTTAACATTCACCGCGATAAAGGAGCACCTCATTGCGATAAGCTGTTGCAATGAGCTGATCCTCATCACAATAACCCATCGCGATGAGAAACTGTCTGTCACGATAAGGAAACGAGCAGTATACCTGTGCATTTTTAGTTTTTCTGAGTTATTTACCCATAATTGTTATATCATTCTAGAGCTCGAAGGGATATTTTTTCCAAGAAACCAGGGCATTCTTCATCGTTTGAGGTATGTAACCCATAAAACCTCCTCGTGTATTGATCATTAACCTTGTAAGACCTTTAGGTTGAGGATTAATGATGATTTTCTTGAATTTGAGCCCTAAAAGCATGAACTTGTGGAAGAACCCTATGGGTAGGTGCAATTTAACCTAGAATTGATCTTAAGTTGTATTTTATTGATCCTTAACATGAAATTATTAGTTCTTAACATGTTTAAGGCTAGTGGAGAATCTTGGGTTCCATAAAGGTGAAACCTTTGGGCATAAAAATGGCTAAAAAGGGATGAACTTGGTTAGAAATCCTTTGGGTATTAATTCTATGAATACTACGAGACTAGTTATTGATTAATTAACCCTTGAGGAACGCTAGAAACTTCGTTTAAGGGTAGAATTGATGGGTTAAATTTCAAGGCCTGAAGTGAAGAGTAATTGATTAATTTCTCTTGTATAATTATTGTTTATAGACCTTGAGCATTCTAAAGAGTTAAGGAAGGGCAAGGTAATTGCATAGTAACTTGCGGGTGTTAATTCTTCACTCGAGGTAGATTATGGTTTAAATTGGAGTTAAGACTCATTTTATTACATTGTATGTGGTTGAATTAAGTGACTTTTGATTGGTCTTTGGACATGTTTGAATTTCATATATTTTTCTGTTATGCTTGGATGAATAAGCTAGATGTACAGGAAGTGATGAGTGATTTGAGATGAATAAGTGTGAGTATGCTTTGAGGCACTTGTATTATTATGAGCGATAGGTCTGAGAACATGGTTGCTTTGATATGGATATTGATATGATTATTATGAATCAGATACCACGCTGGTATGGTACATGGACACCTAGGGTCCCCTGCAGGGAATAGCTAGTGGGTAGAAATAAGACCCTTAGCATATGTGTACACTCTTTTATTAAGCATTGCATTGTTATACTGTCTTTTATGGTGACCTGGTTGTGAACTGAGATGAGAGTAAAGGTATTGATGACATTAGTAAAGATTAGATGGAAATAGGTTCCATGTGAGATGACCACTGAAAGTGATTACTTATTCCTTTTGTGGTGATATTCGGTGACTTGCATGAATTTGAGATTACTGTTGTTGACTTGACTTGAGATGACTATGTTGACTGAATTACATGTTAAGTGTTGAAGTTTCTTTTACTTGTTTAATTTTGCTATATACTTGTTCTAATCTGACTCGGCCTATGATACCTACCAGTACATAGTGTTTTGTACTAATATTATCCTGTACTCTTTTTCTGTTGAGTGCAGATCATGTTCCAGAGGTTAAGATGCAACCTGAGTGAGAATAGAAGACTGACTACAAATCCAAGCGTGAGCACTGCTTCTTAGGCTGTCGTGGATCCTCTGTGAGTTGTTCTTCTTCTTTCGGACAATGAAACTCTTGTCATTTCTACTATTTTAGTCATTTCGGGATATCTTAGACATTGTTTTGGACTAGAGTTCTTGTACGATAACTTTCAGGTCTTGGAGGATATTAAACTATTTCCACATATTTTCATTTATATTAGTGTTGACTTCTTTTTGACTTAAGTAAATGGTTGACTTTATTTATCTCTGTTAAAATTGGCTAAGTATAAGGTTAAGCATTGGAATGGTTGGTTCTCCCACAAGCAGGTTAGTGTGGGTGCCACTCACAGCCAGTTGGATCGTGACATGTTCTTATGGTATTTAGCTTGTTATTATAATCTTGGTGTGTTAAGTTTTGTTGTTGATTGAACACTGTTTTGAGGGTTGGTTGATTAAGAAGAATGGTGAGTTGAGTATTAGCAAATGGTTGAGCTCAGGAAGAGGCTTTGAACCAATAGGTCTGATCTCTCCTAAGGTGCTCCTAAGACTCGGTACTCCTCATTTTTCTCTCTTGATGCTTTGCTTAGGAGTAGGTGATTAGTATGCTTGTTTCCCTATGGTATGAAAAGGACAAGAAAAGTCTCTGCTAAGTTTGTTTAAGGATGATCCTTTGTTATTACGTTTAGGCGTTGGTCCTGTGTTGATTCATGCCCTTGACATCTTCTTGTTAGCTCACTGTTACCTTCTTGTTTGCTTGAGTTTGTTTCCTTTTGTCTTAGTATGAACCAGTGTAAGATAAGAACTATTTGGAGATAGGTTGTTCTTGATTCTGCTTCCTTAATTTGATAGCATATGTATGATTCAATCATGTGCTTCCTCCCCTGAAACACTGCTTGTTGACCTGTTATAAAATGAGTTCATTTCTAATTGCTGACCATGACGTGTGTTAAACACAAATGTTTGTTCAAAACCTTGATGTTTAGGTATCCATGGAATCTACATAGATAGTGTGCTTTGTTTTCTTCTCTTCAAAACCCTGAATGCTAAGATCTTCCCTCAAAATCTAATTTCTCCTTACATCTTTTCTTTATTAAGCTTGTTTGAAATGAAAAGATACGTAGGAATGAATGGTACCCTGATTAAACTTAAATATTATCTCCAGATAAGTACGTTCTTTGGCTTTGAAGATTTCTTTTTCCTTAAAAAACATAATCTCTTCCTTCTCCTTCTCTTTAATTTTTAAGGATTTCGATTCATGTGATTTTACCATCTGTAAAAAGCAGTGAACAGTACCGAAAATTGTTGATTTCCTTCACTGAATATTTTGTTTAAACATTTCCTTTAGTGAGAATCATGTTACTTGTTTGAATGCTTGTACACACTTGGATGCGGAAAAAATATGGTTTTACTCTGCGAGCTCATCCTTGTTTAAATATCTCCCTTTAACTTATCCATTCCCTGTCAATTTTGAGTTGCCTAAGGTTTTCCTCACCTCCTTAATTTGTATATTGATCATTTAAATTCCTCACTTGGTTATTAAATGAAATTGTTAAGTTCTAGACGTTTTACTTGTATGTTTGAAATGGTCATATAGTAGAATTACCAGTTGTATAGATTTCAATGCATTTACTTGCCTAGCATCATTTATTAATTCATTTCCTTTCCTTTGTATGTGAATGAGCAGGAGCTTTTCTTAAAGCTCAGAACCTCTTGTATTCCGTAATGAGCTATGACCAAATTTGCCTCTCATCGAATTATCTGCCCTAAAAGGAAAGCGGGTATCAAACGCAATAGAAACAACAAGGAAATGGGCCAGAATCCAAGATATTTGCCAACAACAACAGTCCGATATAGGACTGATAAACAGGAAAATACAGGTGTATCAATTGATATACTAGGAAAAGGATGTTGATAGATAGATGATATACCCAATGGTATACAAGGCATGGAATAGGCTGAAGTCCATTAAATCTGGACAATAAAGAATGGGTCAGAAAAGCCCCAATTCCTCTTTTCTCTCTCTTTTGCTTGTAACTAATTTTGATTATTTGTATTAACATTAATTTTAATTAATCTATAAATAAATTTCCTAAGTATTATCATTTTAATTTTTACCCTTGCTTTTTCTTTACCTGTTTAGATTTCTCAACTAATTTATTTTTATCAAAAACGGAATAAAAATGAACCTCTTGTGTTAATTTCATTCGAAATATTAAATATTTTCCCCTTTAATAACTTCTCATATAACTCGATTTTCTTAAATATGCTAAAGAGGCCCCATTTGTTAATTCTTTCAAAATTAGTTATAATAAATTTTTCAATGTTTTGAGACTTCTTTTGAGAAATAATTGCCATTTATTTTGAGTCTCTTTTAAATAGCTTCGTTTGTTATAACTCTATCATTCTCATGAATTAATTTAAACGATTTCTTACTTTCACTTATTTTCCAAGATAATGTTTCCTTAATGTTTGTATGATAAAAATCACTTTCTTTCAAATGGCCGCCTTCTCCATGAATTACTTATTTTCTTACAATTTTAATTATTTTTCATAATATTAGTTATAAAGTATTTGTCCAAGTCCTTTTTCTTAAAAATTATTTCATTTCCTCTAAGTGAATTACCTTTCTACTTGGTTAAAATAAGTTATTGCTTTATTTGAAGTTACTATATTTTTTCAAGTCTTTAATATTCTTGTTATTTTTTTAAACAAAAATTAACTCTTTGCAAAATTAACCACTCTTTTCAAGTTAATCAAAATAATTTTGGTCAACCATTTTAAATAGATGTTCTTAAGTGCCTTAAAAATCTTTTTAAGACGTTACTTGAACCCTTACTCATTTTCTCTAATTTTAAAAGTTTATTTATGTTTTTAAGCCTTTGAAAAAAAATAATTAAGTTTTCTTAATTTCTTTATAAAAATTAAGTGGCGACTCTGTAATTTTTTTGAATTATTTTGAAACTTTCTTTAAGTTTTGAAAAGATATAAAAGTCGAAAATGATCTTTTGTTATTATTTTCCTTCTAAAATTTTGAAAAAGAATAAAACAGAAATGACGACTCTATTGGAGATTTATTAGGTTCTAATAGAAAATTGAACCTTTTTGACTAACTTGATGTGGCTAATTATTTGAAGTGTTGTAATAGCTAGTAATTTCAATTATTTGCAATTACGTATTTCTTTTCGCAAATATATTGTCATTGTATTTCATAGTATTTTTTGCCACATGACATGCAATTTTATTTATATTCAAGAGGGGTTCGCGATCCCGTGGCCTTATTTCATAAATAACTCTTTTCTTGGAATGTTGATAATTTATTGTTATGTCATGCATTCAATGGATATCATATTTCTAACCCAAGTAGTTCACTTGGGACCTGATCCATTTTAAAAATTCCCCTCTAGACACCAAGGATAGAGCAAAACCCAAACTCCTTTTTAGGCATTGGCCTAAAATGACTCAATACCCAAGGAATATTGGGCCCATTAGGAGATCACCTTGTGCCTAAAAGTCCACGACCTAAAATGATAATCATCCCTTATGTGTTTACTTGAAGGATGTGATGTTGGATTGTGTGAACCATTGTCTCTCGGGGTTGAAAATTTTAGATAGTTTCTTTATTGTAATCAATGTAAGATCAACATTTGGAAAAGACGGCCTCGAATGGAAATTACGTTAGCGCCGTTAGCTCCAGAATATCAATTTTAGGCTAGAGGGACTATTGGTTCGGGTCCCGAGGCTTCCAGACTTAATTTCGGCCATTGGGTTCCGTTTTAGAAATAGTTGGCCTAGGTTGATTCTGGGATGGGAGCCCACTTTTCGTTAAATAGACCTCCAATGGGATTTCTGTCTATTCCATTGGATCCGGAATGCCATTTCTAGTCAAATAGCTCTAGTCATTTGTGTTTGCGGGACCCCGGATGCATTCTCGGGGACCCAAAGTGTGAATCTGCCCTTGAACAACTGGTTGCTGTCATAACACTTTTGTTCTTCGCGTTTACGGGCCTTGGCCGCGTTCGCGAAGGGCATTTTTGGCTGCCCCAACTTTGTTCTTCGCGTTCGTGGACCTTGGCCACATTCGCGAAGGCCATTTGACCAGCCACCCATTTTACTCTTCGCGAAGGCGACGCCTTGGCCGCGTTTGCGAAGGGTAATTTCTAGCAGCTATTTAAGCTGATCCCTTCGTGTTTCCAGCCACTTTTTCTCAACTCCCTCACCTCTAAGTCACATAAATCTCTCCCAAAACTTCTCCAAGTCATTCCCCAACCTCGGGAAATCATTTGTTCTTCGATAATCCGTGGTTCTTCGACGATTGGTAAGTTTTCTTCCCCGACCCTTTTCTTCTCTTATTTTCCTTAAATCCACCATTGTTGTTGGTTCCTAAAGCTTGAAATTTCTTGAAGAATCTGCCTTATTGAGCTTTGCATGATCAAGGATTCGGATTTCTCACTTCCTTAGCTCGTCTTCTCGTGGTGGTAAGTCTCTTTGATTAATTTTCGGAATTAATTCTTGAAATTTCATCTTTAATTCTTGACTTGAGCGGGCTGTTTTGAGCCCCAATTGTTGTCCGTTTTCGCTCAATTTTTGGGCATGCGCTCCCGGGATGGTAAGGAACACAAGTGTGTTTTTCATTTCTGGTTTTGGGTTGCGGGGCCCATGAGACCGTTTGTGACCCAAATTTTGACCCGGTTATGCTTATAGCAATATGGGTATTGTTAGTTTTGTTTTGACGTGTAGGTTATTGTATTGATAGTGGTTACGTGAATTGGAGCTTCCCGGAGAAGTTCGAGCCAGGACGACGCCGTCCCTGCAGCTATTCGTCGGACGACAGGTAGGTTATGGCTTTCCCTATCTAGACTCTGCGTATATAGGCTATAACTGCATTAATTAGCATCCTTGGGTGGGTTGTTATAGGTTGGCAGACCTTGTCCGCCTTTTCTGTCCGTTTATTTCATACGCTGTTTGTAGTATTCGCATAGTATTGTATATTACCTTGTGGTCCTGTGTGGCCTTGTATTGACTCAGGAACATAGATGGTGGGTTATTTAGGAATGTACGCGAGTCCCGAACATAGAGATATCCTTTTAGGCTGATTATGTCTGCTGAGTAGCTGCTGGGCCTGTGTAGGGCTGATATGAATTGTTGTGATCCGTTGGGCTAATTTTATATTTGTGTGCGAGCATTTCGTCCATGAAAAAGGTTTTCCCTGCATGTTTTACTACAGTTTTGGTTGCGAGCCACCATAGACGGTTTTCCTAAACTTGCATGGCCTCGGGGGCCTGTTTTTGGTACGGTTGATGATAGAAAAGGAGATTTTGGATGATCTCACACTGATTTTATTATTGGTACTAGTCTCTGCCGGGAAGAGCACCATACTTGATTTATATTACTGATACTAGTCTCTGCCGGGCAGAGCACTAGACTTGATTTACTATAGTTTTAGACCTGGCAACACTCTGGGCACCCTTTGAGAGGGTTACTGAGACTTTAATCACTGATTTAGACCCGCGTATGCTTCGGGCACCCTTTGAGAGGGTCTTTTGAGATTACTACTACTGTTTTAGAACTGGGTCAAAGTCGGGCATGTACTACGAGGTTTCGAGTTTTGAGCTACATTTGAGACTTAGCCACTAGCTTAAACCCGGACTCGATTCTGGAGGACACGTTTGAGATTGAGTTTTTGTATGTGGTCAAGAGGTAGACCTCCATGGACCCCTGTCATTCCTGGGCTACAGGCTATGAGGTGACGCAGCATGTCAGGAGGGGGGTGTACGATAGAGGAGAGGTACACGGGAAAGAGCCTTCCATGGGTCCCACCTCTATATGGGTTCGAGAGGTACCTGAGGGGGAACATACTGGTTACTGTCACATCATATCGTATCATGCATTGAATTCCACCCTTGTTTGCTATGTGTTCAGTGTTCGCTCCGGTTGTATGGGCAGCCGGAGGGTTTGTTTTCACTTGATTACGTTCCTCAGTTGTATGGGCGGCCATTGGGACTGTAGGTAGATTATATTTATTCCTGTCTTTAATAAGAGCTTGTATTGGCACTCGGTTATCGAAGGATTAGTGATGGTTAACTTGTTGAGGCTCCAGTTGTGGGATTTCTGATTATTGAGAGTGCTAGGGAGTCCTATCTTATTGAGGCACTTTTGTTTGGTCTTCTGAGCAGAGTATGAGATTCTAGTTCTTTTCTTGTCGGGAGTTGAGTGGTATATCTTGGTTATTATGGGTTAGTTATTCCATCCTAGGGTTGTACTTGTGAGGTGAATTCCTGGTTATGCTATCATGTGATTGGATTGGTGTTATGATTTCCTTATACTTGTTGATTCCATTTTAAGTATGTTAGACTGCCTTGCATCTTTTCCCTTACTTGAGGTTATCGGTATACCGCCATTTTCTCAACTCTCTCTCTCTTCTTGCTTACTTGTATTGTTGTGCAAGGACCCCAGGTGCGTTCTCTTTTTCTTCACCTGTGATTCTATGTAATTGTATCCTCTGTGCTAGCATGTTTTACTTGTAGCTTTTGGTTACCTATTCTCTGTGCTAGCTCCTTGTGCTTTTTTTATTGCTTCAGTGACTGCTTTCTTGCTATCTGTTACTTACTGTTTTTATATCTTATATGCGTTCAGTTGGCCGATGATATCTACTGAGTACCTGTTGTTTTGGTGCTCATACTACACTTCTGCACTTTTTGTGCAGATATTAGTTGAGCTTTCGCCGTTGATCGCATTGGAGACTCGTGTAGATTGTGGATATTTGAGACTAAGGTGAGCGCCTGATGGTCGGGCTTGACCGTATCTCATCTTTTGGCACTGTTACTCCTTGTACTTTCAGAGACAAATTGTATTGTATTTTGTTACTTCTAGCACTTGTACTCTATTAGAAACTTCTGTACTATTGATACCAAGTCTTGGGGTTGGTGTAGTTTTCTTTATATGTATATTCGAGTTTTGCTTCCGCTTTGTCTACCTTTATTTTCTGCTTCTGCTATTTCTGCTTATTGTGCATTTTTGTTAGGTAGTAGCCATTACTAACCGTTCCAGGCTACGAGGATTGGTTCGCCTACTGGGGGTTGTAGGTGCCATCATGACCTAAGAAATTGGGTCGTGACAGCTTGGTATCAGAGCCCTAGGTTCACTGATGTCATGGTACAGAAGCAAGTGTCTACATAGAGTCTCGTGGATCGGTACGATGACGTCCGTATCCTATCTGCGGGAGGCTACAGGGTATTGTTAGGAAAAGTTTCATCTTCTTGGCTCCTTATCGTGCGTTCCTAGCTCTATTGACTTCTAAACTTCGGTTGTTCATTCATTCTCAGATGCCTAAGACAAGTTCTACAGTGGTTGGTGTTGAGGCTTCTGTGCATGTTGCTTCAGTGCTTCCATCAACGCCAAGACTTCAGAGTGAGAGTTTACCGCCTCAGATAGGGGGTGTGGGGTCAGCCCTGCCTTCGATTGGATTTATAGCGACCTCAGCACTTCAAGACACCGTGGTTAGGATTCTGAGTCCTCCGATAGGTGTTTCGGCACCCGGTTCTACGAGTAGTGCTTCAGCTAGGGTTGAGCTACCAGTCCTTCAGCAGGGTTGTTTGTCAGTATTAGAGTATGAGGCGAGGTTTCATGAGATGGTTCGGCATACTTCTAGGATTGTGCCTTCAGAGTTTGATAGGGTTCAGAGCTTTGTTGGGGGTTTGATTTCACCGCTCTATTTGGCTACCGAGCACTTGATTACATTTGGGACTACCTTCTTTTAGGTAGTGGATCATGCTTGGGCTATTAAGGGATTGTGTTGTGAGGCTTATGGGGGTAGTGCTAAGAAGCATCTTCGCCAGAATAGTTTCTGAGGTTCCCAGACTCGAGGTAGGGGATTCTCTCCTAGAGACCGGTTCTATTGTTTTTTTTACCGAGCCAGTTTCAGTTGCTCCACGGATTCTAGAGGGTGTTGGTGTAGGGCATGTTGAGTAGAGTAGGCAGCGTACAGATCATATTCCTCGGGATTTGCCTTCAGAGTGTGCAGGTCGTAGTGGCCGGTCAGGTCCAGTAGGATCATCCCGTCATACTCCACTTGGTAAGGTTTGTTATTGGTGTAGGGAGCGTGGGCACTTGGTTAGGGATTGTCCCGCGATTCTACATTCTAGCCATCAGGGTCGGCAGGTATTATCTCCCAGGGCTTCAGTGCCACCAGCCAGAGGTAGAGTGCAGGGCAGTAGGGGTGGTCCCCAGGCAGTGAGAGGTAGTGCGCAGGGTTGCGAGGGTGGTCCCCAGATGGTTAAAGGTGGCTCTCATTTCAGTGGTTCAGGTATTCATCCAGATTCGACAGGCACCGCGCGTCAGAGTATAGCTTCTTCGGGTTGCTATGGTTTTGGGGTAATGGGACATTATGCTAGAGACTGTCCCCATCGAGGGATGACCGAGCCTTCAGCTTTGACTACTCAGTCCAGAGTTAGACCCCGTCAGTCCGATGCTTCTCTTGGTAGACCCAAGGTAGAGGTTCCTGATATCATTGCTCCAGGTCAGGACTTTGCTACCTTCGACTTGTGTTGGTCCTGCTTGCATTGCGATTCTTTCCTTTCTATCATTTATTTGCTTATATGCCTACCTGCTACTTGTTTAGTTGTTTGGCTACCTAAATTGTAGTACCAATGTGTTATTTTATTGGTAGTTTATTCTTTAGTAGTGGATGGGGGTGAGTTAGCCTGGTGAGGTGTTTTACCCAGAGTTGTAGCTTATGAGTAGGTTTTGTGGAGCTCGCTTCCTGTTTGTTGTGGTTCTAGGCTTGCTTTGGGTCTTTCTTTCTAGCGGTCCTAGATGGTTGTTTCCTAGGCCGTTATCTAGCGTGGCTAGAGATCTGTCTGATGGTTTGGTGTATTACCGGTAGTTGTGCCGGAGTGGAAGTTTTGCCTTAATTGGAAGATATTGGTTATGCTAGTGTGCATAGATCGGTTTGGCCTCCTGAGTGTTTAGAGTCGACCCTCTTTGTTGATTAGTTTAGGAGGTTGGCAGGTATGTGGTTTGTTCCTATAGTCTCCTCCAGCTCCTTGTTCGTTGGGTGTTTTGTTGTATCCCCATCTCCAGTTGGAAGGAATCCTAATCGTAGTTTTCTGGATGAGATCTTGATGTTGGTATTGTGATTGGGTTTTGACTTTGGCACTTTCAACTAAGTGTTGACCATAACCTCGTGGTTGAGTTGTATTCATAGCATATTGGCGAGTCGGGCATTCGGCCCCTTTCTCTCCTTCCTTGTTGAGTTGTGACAATGTAAGTTTGGTAGCTAAGGGAATGGCTCCAGATTCTTACTTGAGAAAGGATTTGTAAGGTTCAATATATGCTACGAAAGGATTTTGTTTAGCTGAGAAAGAAGGGAGATGACTCCTTGTTCGTGGTTGTGTGTTCTAGTAGATGACTAAGGTGACGACTGAGAGATTGCTTTGGATTGTGCATTGGTGATTTGATTTGGCCAGTTACAGATTGCAATGGTTTTTCCATCGATTGGTTTATGTTTTGGTAGTAGCGGTGGTGTTGGCAACTTGCGTATTCAAGCCTAGTTGGCTTGGGTTCTTAAAGGTTCATGGGCAGCATACGAGTTCGACAAAAGCGTTGGTTGGTAAATTGGGATTTAGTTTCAGAATCATTGTTTGGCAGATTACATCAGATGGTTCGTGGTAGTTTCTATTTGGTTGCAGCATCCTAGTGCTGGGAGGCAATGGGTGCGGGCAACTTAGCTTCTTTACTTCAGTTTTGGATGCGGCTATTGGCCTTGGACACCTAATCCTTGGCTAACCTCTGTATTAGGCGGTATATTCCTGGTTTTAGTGGTGCTCTTCATGGTACGAAGTTTCTTCCATCTTGGTTGGACTGATGCAGTGGCGTAAGTTCCAGAATCAACAGTGGTGTAGTGTACGTGGTCAGGTTGTACGGGTTAAGACTATCGAGCCTATCCTTGGGTTCTAATGATGCTTTGAGGTTTATGGTCGCCTTCGTTTGCCGAGAATTTAAAAGCTTGTTTAGTTGATTCTTCCAGAGTTGTTGTTTATGTGGGGTTCCAGTGTTGGTTAGACAGGAACAGTATGGGCTAGCAGTTCAGTATGATATATTCTTCGAAATGGTTGGTTGTGTGCAGATCTGGTAGAGCGGTTGATTCGAGGCAAATGAATGAGTTGGAGGTATATGCAAAAATTTCTATGGCTAGATGGTAACTTTGAATCCCAGGCACCTTTTCCTTTGCCTTTGGGGTGTTTGACTTGGTATTCCTGGTATGGTAGACTTCTTTCTGAGTTGAGATTTATAAAGCAATTTCAAATCTGAATGGCGTTCGAGTATTTGGAGTAGCAATAGTGTTTCTTAGATTTGGGACCTTAGCTAATGACTATGGACTTCATGGTAGGCTTACCACACTACTTGCAGGATCTTGGTTTTGGTTTGGGTCTGTCGGGCAGGTTGCCCTGGTTCCTTCGCTTCCAGTTGATTCAGATTTGGTCCGATTTAGCGAGGTTGGTCTTGTTCTACAGTTTGAAAGTTCTCCATCAACATAAGGTATTCATAAATGTCTTTCCTAACTTTGGTGTGCGGACTTCAGTCGAATTCACATGGGTTAATCAGTTGGGTTCAGTTAGCGAGTTTGGTGTTGGCAAGAGTGTTCTTCCGTTGCTTGATGGTTAGTCAGGTCAAGTAACTCTAGTTTTTGAGGACCTGCTATGGGTTGTTATCTTGGATGGAAAAAGTTAGTAGACTTTATCTTGACTTTGGTAGAACTTGAGTATAAAAGGTGACTTCGTTCGTGGTAGAGTATAAGCGAAGGCTGTGTATTTCTGGTGTTTCAGTTGATGCTTCGATGGCGGTTGAGTGTTCGACTTGTATGAAGCTTCCTGTTTATGGTACAAAAGGATTTGGTTCAGAATAAAGTTTTGTAGAATCGACGGGTTCATGAGTTTGAGTTTTGGTTGTGGGCTTTTCTGGCAAACTTGGTTGTGGTTTTGAAGATTCGAGCTATGTGTGTTGATCGCCTTGCTTCTCTGGTTTCGGTGTTGTGTCGGTGCTTTCTGGTTGAGAATCTCGAGGTTCAGTTTGGGTTAGCAGACCCTTTGAGTTTTGTAAGTTGAGTTTGGAATCTAGCTTGGCTAGTATGAAGTGTAGGCTTGGTTGCCTTTCGTTGGTTCTATTCTCTTGGGTGCCGTCCGGCCGAGGAGGCTACCCAGGTTGTCCGAGAGAGTGGTGCGGGATCGGTACCCGCTGCTCTTTTAATCTCTAGTCTTTCCTTCTTTCCTGACTTTCGAGGATGAAAGTCTTTTTAGTAGTGGATGATGTAATGACCCTTCCGGTCATTCATGCATTTTCACCTTTCTTGTACCATTAGATCTTACCTGTAGCGGCCCCAAGTAATTTATGGCTTGCTAGGATTGGTAGTTCGGTTCCCGGCCGTTTGTTTGGTCTTTTTGTCCATTCATGGTTTTAGAGCTTTTAACTTTGGAAATCATTGACTTCAGTCAACATTCTTGGTGAATGTGCTCGGAATCAAATTTCGACAGTTCCGTTAGCTCCGGAGCATGGACTTTGGTCTAGAGGGACCTTTGGTCGGGATCCGGGAGCTTTTTAGCTTGGAATTCTCTCTCATTTTGTGTTTTCAAACCAGTTGGGCTTGTTGGTTGACTTTGGTCAATATTTGGAGAAGACGACCTCGGATGAAAATTCTGTCAGTGTTGTTAGCTCCAGAATATCGAGTTTAGGCTAGAGGGACTATTGGTTCAGGTCCCGAGGCTTCCAGACTTGATTTCGGCCATTGGATTTCGTTTTAGAAATAGTTGGCCTAAGGTTGATTCTGGGAGTGGGGCCCACTTTTCATTAAATCTACCTCCAATAGGATTTTTGTCTATTCCATTGGATCCAGAACACCGTTTCTAGTCAAATAGCTCTAGTCATTTGTGTTCGCGGGACCCCGGATGCATTCCCGGGGACATAAAGTGTGAAAATTTGCCCTTGAACAGCTGGTTGCTGTCATAACACTTTTGTTCTTCACGTTTACGGACCTTGGCCGCGTTCGCGAAGGCCATTAGACCAGCCACCTTTTTACTCTTCACGAAGGCGACGCTTTGGCCGCATTTGCGAAGGGTTATTTCCAGCAGCTATTTAAGCTGATCCCTTCGTGTTTCCAGCCACTTTTTCTCAACTCCCACACCTCTAAGTCACATAAAGCTCTCCCAAAACTTCTCCAAATCATTCCCCAACCTCGGGAAATCGTTGTTCTTCGACGATTGGTAAGTCTTATTCTCCGACCCTTTGGGAAATCTGTGGTTCTTCGATAATCTGCCTTATTGAGCTTTGCATGATCAAGGATTCGGATTTCTCACTTCCGGAATTGATTCTTGAAATTCCATCTTTAATTCTTGACTTTAGCGGGCTGTTTTGAGCCTCAATTGTTGTCCATTTTTGCTCAATTTTTGGGCATGTGCTCCCGGGATGGTAAGGAACACAAGCGTATTTTTCTCTTCTAGTTTTGGGTTGTGGGGCCCACGAGCCCATTTGTGACCCGGATTTCGACCGGTTATGCTTATAGCAATATGGGTATCGTTAGTCTTGTTTTAACATATAGGTTATTGTATTGATAGTGGTTTCGCAAATTAGAGCTTCTCGGAGCAGTTCGAGCCTGGATGACACCATCCCCGCATCTATTCATCAGACGACAGGTAGTATATGGCTTTCCCTATCTAGACAGTGCGTATATAGGCTATAGCTGCATTAATTAGCATCCTTAGGTCGGTTGTTATAGGTTGGTACCCCAGACCTTGTCTGTCTTTTTTGTTTGTTTATTTCATACGTTGTTTGTAGTATTCGCGCAGTATTGTATATTACCCTTGTGGTCCTATTGGCCTTGTGTTAACTCTGAAACATAGATGGTGGGTTATTTGGGATTGTCAGTGAGTCCCGGACATAGAGATATACTTTTAGGCTGGTTATGTATGTTGAGTAGCTGTTGGGCCTTTGCAGGGCTGATAGGAATTATTGTGAGCCGTTGGGCTAATTTTGTATTTGTGTGCGAGCATATCATCCATGAATAGGTTTTCCCCTGCATGTTTTACTACAGTTTTGGCTGCGAGCCTTCACATATGGTTTTCCTAAACTTGTATGGCCTCGGGGGCCCATTTTTGGTACGATTAATGATAGAAAAGGGGATTTTGGATGTTTTCACACTGATTTTATTACTGGTACTAGTCTCTGTCGGGCAGAGCACCAGACATGATTTTTATTACTGATACTATTCTCTGCCGGGAAGAGCACTACACTTGATTTACTATAGTTTTAGACCCGGCCACACCCCGGGCACCCTTTGAGAGGGTTACTGAGACTTTGATCACTAATTTAAACCCGAGTATACTTCGGGCACCCTTTGAGAAGGTATTTTTAGATTACTACTACTGTTTTAGACCCGGGTCGAAGCCGGGCATGTACTATGAGGTTTCGAGTTTTAAGCTACATTTGAGACTTAGCCACTGGCTTGAACCCAGACTCGATTCCGGAGGACACGTTTGAGATTGAGTTTTTGTATGTGGTCGAGAGGTAGAACTCCATGGCCCCCTATCATTCCTGGGACACAGGATATGGGCCAAAGCAGCGTGCCAGGAGGGGGGGGGGTGTACAGCGGAGGAGAGGTACACTGGAAAGAGCCTTCCATGGGTCCCGCCTCTATATGGTCCCGAGATGTACCTGAGGGGGAACATACCGGTTACTGTCACATATTATCATATCATGAATTGGATTCCACCCTTGTTTGTTGTGTGTTCAATTTACGCTCTAGTTGTATGGGCGGCAGGAGGGTTTGTTTTCACTTGATTGCGTTCCTCGATTTTATGGGCGGACGTTAGGACTATAGGTAGATTATATTTACTCCTGTCTTTATTTAGAGCTTGTCTTGGTACTCGGTTATCGAAGGATTAGTGATGGTTAACCTGTTGAGGCTCCGGTTGTGGGATTTCTGATTATTGAGAGGGCTAGGGAGTCATATCTTATTGAGGCACTTTTGTGTGGCCTTCTGAGCGGAGTATGAGATTCTGGTTCTTTTCTTGTCGGGAGTTGAGTGGTATATCTTGGTTATTATGGGTTAGTTATTCCATCCTAGGGTTGTACTTGTGAGGTGAATTCCTGGTTATGCTATCATATGAATGGATTGGTGTTATGATTTCCTTATACTTGTTGATTCCATTTTAAGTATGTTAGACTTCCTTGCATCTTTTCCCTTACTTGAGGTTACCGGTATACCACCATTTTCTCAACTCTCTCTCTCTCTTTTCTTACTTGTATTGTTGTGCAAGGACCCCAGGTGCGTTCTCCTTTCCTTCACCTGTGATTCTGTGTAACTGTATCCTTTGTGCTAGCATATTTTACTTGTATCTTTTGGTTACCTATTCTCTGTGCTAGCTCCTTGTGCTTTCTTTATTGCTTCAGTGACTGCTTTCTTGCTATCTATTACTTATTGTTTTTATATCTTATATGCGTTCAGTTGGCCGATGATATCTACTGAGTACCTGTTGTTTTGGTGCTCATACTACACTTCTGCACTTTCTGTGCAGATATTAGTTGAGTTTTTGCCGTTGATCACGTTGGAGACTCGTGTAGATTGTGGATATTTGAGACTAAGGTTCACGCCTGATGGTCGGGGCTTGACCGTATCTCATCTTTTGGCACTGTTACTCCTTGTACTTTTGGAGACAAATTGTATTGTATTTTGTTACTTCTAGCATTTGTACTCTATTAGAAGCTTCTGTACTATCGATACCACGTCTTGGGGTTGGTGTACTTTTCTTTATGTGTATATTCGAGTTTTTCTTCTGCTTTGTCTACCTTTACATTCTGCTTCCGCTATTTCTGCTTATTGTGCATTTTGGTTAGGTAGTAGCCCATAACTAACCATTCCGGTCTACGGGAATTGGTTCGCCTACTGGGGGGTTGTAGGTGCCATCATGACCTGAGAAATTGGGTCGTGACATTTTATATCCCTATTTGATTTCATCAATTTGTATATAATATATTTTTGGGGCAATGGAATGTCTTACAAATGGCATACATATCCTTTAATTCGTTAGGCCTACCTTTGGTATAAAAAGGTCACATATCTGTATAGGACGAGCTATAAACTGTTTCATACTACAAAATGTTCTGTGTGATTATATGTTGCTTAACCTAAAGGTGAATCGATCCACTCTTATCTGAATATTTCTATAATTCCTAGGTAGATATAAGCACATTCCACAAAATCCGACCAAAATCACTCCTTGAGTTCTTAAAGTTTCTTAGAATAATCCTAAGACTTCTTAAAATTTCTCTAAATCTTGCTCCTATCTCTCAGAGAACGTTTACTTTACATGAACACTGAAAAACCAATGCTTAAGAGGATGGTGGAAGCTGATAGAAAAGTATCCAAGGTAAAAAAGCAAATCAAAGATTCGAGATAGATCAAGAAAGCCTTATTGGCCAAATTCAAAGAATTTGATGAAAAAATAGCTTTCATTAAAGCAAAAATGGTTACGATTGATATGATGATAATTCAGACAATGAAGATGATTGAACATAAGAACGAGGAATTTAAGCAGAGGTTCTTATGTGTCATGGAGATCGATGAGGAAATTGAACTAGAAAGCATCGAAATACCGAATGTCCTAAGGAGACCGAATGAAGCTTTCATCCAGTATTTTAGGAAGAATTAGTTCTTATCTATATTATGATTTTTACTTTTTCACTTGTATCTAAAAGTAATTAAATGAGTCAAATAACTCATCCTTGTATACTTGAACTATGTAGGGACTCATTTCTCCTTTGTGGGATACATAGGCAGTCTTTCAGGGTGCGACCCCTATCTTCAAAAAAAATTATTTCCTCTCTTTTGGCAAAAGAAGTTAAAGGATTTTTCCTTAAATCAATGATCGACAAAGCAGAGACACTAGAAGATCAAGATTCAACACGATTTAATTTTCCTGTCAAATCACTCATTTCAAATCAATGGAAAATTTCATGTCCGTTTGAGTATTTCTATCAATACCCACCCGTGGATTGACTCACCTTTAATAAGGCAATATTTATTTGTTTATATTTTGTTAAATATCTTGTATTATTTATCATGATCAAAACCTAACATGATTACCTTTTCAACTATTTTTCTGTATCAGGTAATAGGTAAAACAAAATTGATCTGTGTTGAGAAAAGATGGTGGAATACTCTTATTTCATAAGATCAAAGGCAAATGAAGTTTCCTCCCCCAATTGTAACTTAGGGAAAAGAACAATGGCAAAGGCTACTGAGAAAGTTAGTTTAGCTAAAATGACTGCGAAAGATCCTCTCATAATTAAGCAAAAAAAACTAATTGCTCAATTGGTGCATAAAGTTGCTGAGATGAGAGACGAGATACACAAGATAAGAAACGTGCTTGATATGATCATTGATACGAATATTTCCACTTTGGGTGAGAGAAGGTCTCTATTTCATGTCCCTCCTCTGGCTTCGTCAATGCCTGAACACTTTTCCAATGACACATTGGCCTTTTCTTGTAGCTTGAGCATAGGAGAACCTCTCAAATCCAGCTTGAGAAAGCCTTCACCATCAAAATCCTACCCTCCAACTCCATTAAATTCCTACCTCGTCTTTTATGCCCAAACCAATTATCAAACTCCACCCCCAAAGTACCAAGCTCCACTTCCAAATGATCAAATTCCTCCATCAACATACCAAAAATTTCAATCAAAATTCCAAGAACCAACCCCCTACTGTCCAAATTCACAAACATACCAAAACTTCCAATTGAATTTCCAAACACCAATTCCTTTCTGTTCAAATCCACAATATACCATAAAATAGCTCTCTAATATACCAAAGTAAAATATCCCCATCCAAATTATAAGAAGAAACCTTCTCGAATATTTACCCCTTTAGTCAAAACTCGAACACAACTTTTTAAATGACTAAAAACGGTCAGACTAATACAAATGGTCGATCCAAAAGTTATCAACACCAATGCAAAATTTCTCAGTATCAATCGATATTGTGCTTACGATTCAGGAGGTTTTGAGCATACCATAGAGGACTAGAATAGTCTGAAGCAAAGATTCAAGACCTAATTGATCAAAGGGTCATCACTCTCCAAACAATCTTCCCTAATAGCAATCCCTTGCCAAAACATTGAGGGGTGACCATTCATATAGATAAAACAGATGAAGAATGGTATGAAATAAATATTCTTAATAAAGAGGATGATAGAGAGTTGTCAAGGCCTTAGACTCATCTCTCCCAGTCTTTTCCTTGTCATACAAGCGATGATCGGGGGAAAGGAATCAAAGGAATCAAAGATCATGATATGATTTTGAAAGAGAGCACCGAGATGTCAGAAATTCAAAAGGCCAAGCCTGGAAGATAGTTGCAAAATTGGATGTCTATCCCACTCATGGTTTTCCATTTATCTCAGTAGAAAAGATAATTTTTTTTTTTTGCAAAATTGGTGATGGTTCAGATGAGGCCCGAGACCCACCATTTTGTTTTTACTTTTTTCAATACTGTTTCTCTGCTTTCCAAAAGGCATTCATAGCCAAAGTGTGTGAATATTTTCAAATTCAATGAATAGACTCCCCTATTAAAAATAAATAAACAAAAATAAATAAATAATATAATAAGATAAAAAAATTATTTATCATGTATTTACTTAATTGGCTATTTAATTGTTATACCTGGTTTATTTTTGATTTCATAAGAATAAATTCAAAATCTGTCAATGTCATGTCATGTCAAAAGCTAAATGAATAAATTGAGGTAGATAATGATGGATTTGAAGAGTATGACAAAGAGACTACGGTCCCTGAACTGTTGAAGGATGAGTTGAAAGATTTTGAGAACATAGAGGAATCAAATTGGTTAATTTAGGAGACAAAGGTCAAGTCAAAGAAAATAGAGTCAGCGTTCATCTAACAGAACCACAGAAAATAAAGCTTATCAAGTTGACATATTCGCCTAGTCTTACTATGATATGCCAAGGGTGAGTATTGATATTGTTGCCGTCAAGTTGTTGATTAATCCAGGGTGTAGCCCCATGAAGTTGAAGACTCAAATATTCAAGCCAAATTTGAGTCTGAGGATCAAGGAAGAGGTCATCAAGTAGATATGTATACAATGTATCTCATTTCCAAGATGAGTTATTTGAAATATATCTTCCAAGAATCCATGCCTACGGAAAAATTGTCCAAGTGACAAATATTGTTGAGTGAGTTCGAATGGTATATACTACTTAAAAAGTGGTCAAGAGGCAAGCCCTGCAAATCATCTTGCAGAGATTTCACTTGATGAAGATTATGAAACACTCCAAATTTACTTCCTAGAGGAAGAGGCGTTGTTCGTGGGAGAAGACATTTTGGAAGCATACACTGGTTAGAAGTTGTTCATTGATGGAGCAGTCAATTTCAAATGTTCAAGAATTAGAGTGGTCTTGGTATCAGAAATCAGGATTATCTGGTAACAGCCAAATTTTACTTTCTGTGCACCAACAACATTGCCAAGTGTGAATCTTGTATTCTCGATATCAGATTGGTTTTTGACATGGATGTACAAGAATTATTAGTCATCAAAGATTCAAATTTATTGACTCATCAAGTCCAAGGAGAATGGGTCATAAAGAACTTCAAGATTGCACTATAAGTGGAACTAGTGCAAGATTTATGCAAGAAATTCAAGAAGATGGAGTTCAAACACATTTTGAGGATGATGTTTTGGCTACCATATCACCTATGATACAAAATCCAAATTGAAGCTATATCAATCCGTTGGAGATAAGTTTGAAAGAACAACATGAATATTATGCATGAGTCGAAGCAGAATTAGATGGAAAATTGTGGTATCAAGAGGTATCTGGAAGCCTAGACGTGTCCAAAAAATGCATATGTGAATCAAAAGTAGGTGATTCACCAAATTGCCAACAATTTCTTTTTGGAATGAGAAATCCTTTATCAGAGAACTCTATATCTGGATTACTAAAATGTGTAGATGCCATTGATGTTGCAAAGTTGCTAGAATAAGTGCATGACCTCACACAAATCATTTCACCCTAGCCAAGAAGATTCTATGAACCATATATTTTTAGATGACCATGGAGAATGATTGTTATTGAGTTTTGTAGAAGTGCCACAAGTGTCAAATACATAAAGATTGATCCAAGTGCCCCCAATGAACCTAATGTTATGAGTTCACCTTGGCCGTTTGTAGCCTGTGCATGGATGTTATTAGCCCAATAGAGCCACGTTCCTTCAACAGACACAAATTTATTTTGTTTGCCAATGATTATTTTACCAAGATGTGGAAGCTACCTCTTACAAAGCTATGATGAAGAAGTTCAATATTGTTCACTGGAACTCAACTTCTCATCATCCTCAGAAGAATGAAGTCATGAAAGCTTCCAATAAGAACATCGAGAAGATTTTGAGAAAGATGGTCGACAGTCACCGATCTTGGCATGAGAGGTTTCCTTATGCTTTGTTCAGATACCAGACTATAGTCTGAACCTCAATTAAGGCAATTCCCCATGTACTAGTGTATGTGATAAAAATGGTAATACCCCCTGAGATCGAGATACCCTCCCTAAGAAATCATTCAGAAAGTCAAGCTAAGGAATGAAGAATGGGTTTGTGCTCACTATGAACAACTCATGTTGATCAATAAGAAAAGAATGTGTGTCATATGTCACGGCCAGTTGTATCTACAATGCATGATCTGTGCATTCCGCAGAAGAGTAAGAGCTTGTATGTTTGCAATAAGATAGTTGGTCCTGAAATGTATCTTCCATCACAAAGAGGAATATAAAGGAAAATTTGCTCCAAATTGGAAAGAACCTTATATGGTCCACAAGGTATTATATTGAGGATCTTTGATTTTATCCAAGATAGGTGGCCAATTATGGATAAAACCGATCAACTCTGATGCCATAAAGAGATACTACGAGGCTATATTCTTTATGTTTATTTCCCTTGTAATTACATTTTTCTGATTGTAATCGTTTCTATGCTTTGCAATAGCTTAAACATTCCCTATTACTTGTTACGAACTACGTGATAACCTAAATTTCCAAGAATAGGATACATAGGTAGCCTTTGTCTGCTTTGGTCACCCCTTAAATTATTTCCATACTCCCACTATATTATGGGAACTATATTTGACCTGATTCCTACTTCAACGGGATACGTAGGTGCCACAACAGCTCGATCATACCCCCTAGAAGATAGAAACTGGGGCAGGATTTTTTAGAGGATCTCAAAAATTCAGAAGGAGAAGATCATTCTTCAGCAAGTCTGAATGAAGATTATGCCAAGGAGTGAAACTGAAGCATATTTTGAGAAAAAGCTTGAAGATCCCCACAGAATGTCTAACCTTTTATAAACAATACAAGATTTTCCTTGAAACATCAAACTAGGGCAAAATTTTTGAGAGAGACTCAAAAATTCAGTAGAATAAGATCTTTCTTCGACAGTCAGAACGAAGATTGTATCAATGAATACAACTGAAATAAATTTTAAGAGAGGGTCTCAAGATCCCCCAAAGTTCCATAAATCTTATCTACAATACAGGATTCATCATGAAATATCTAACTAGGTCAGAAATTTTAAGGAGAAGCTCAAAATTTCCACCAAGCTTTATTTATGAGTTCAGGGACAAAACTCCAAGAATTCCCATCACCAAAGAATAGAGTCAACTTCATAAATCCCCAGCTACAATAAAGTCCAAGTGGACTTATCCCCAGCTATGATAGATTTTTTCAAAGAATCATCTTCAAATTCCCTAGCTACGATGCTGAAGGATCTCCAGGGCTCACCCCCCAGATGCCAGATATGTCAAGGCCTTGAACAAAAGACATTTATTAAGCTAGTACATGACCTGATGAAATTGGCATAGACCTTTCCAAATCATTTCTTCCAAATCATTATTTCTCGAAACTTATTTAAAAAAATCTTTACATCAAAATAACCTTTTTATAAATTGATATTGTCTTACATCTATCATGAACCAAGGAGTTAGGGCATTCACCCAAAGATGACAAGCACCCCAAGATGACAAGACAGGAGCAAACAACCAAAGGAGGTCAACACATATTAGTTTTGCCAAAACTAACGATTTTTCTGTGGATGGAGGTTATTCGAATACTAACAAAGAATCAGCAAAGGTGCCAATTTCTCAGCCTATCCCTTTTTTTCAAAGGAATATAGCAAAGTTGAAAACTCAAAGTTGGAAAAAGGATACAAGATTACTGGAAAGATCCAAAGGTGGCAAAGCTTTTCAAGACTAACAATTTTTCTGTGGATGCAGGATCATCAGTTAAGGAGAGAATGGTGATGTCCTCCTCAAATCCCTAGTAGGTCATGGATCACAATGAATATGTGATGTTTAAAAATAGTATTTGTGGTTGTCCCTAGAGGCGGGGTTCAACCATCTCTTTACATTCAAAAAGACCTCTTGTTTGTCTATTCACCTTAAAAAAGATGATATTTGCAAACAAGGTCATTCGGTTTATGTTGTGAATGCTTTCTTTAAGCTTTCCAAAAATTTGACTGTGGTCGCTAGCAAAAAATGATGTTGTGTCTACTAATCATTTACCTTGAGTGCAGGTACATGCCAAGAAGTCGACATGACAATAAAGCGATTGAAGAGATTATTAAATAAGAAGAGACCGATGACATCCTTCTGGAATCCCTAGTATGGCATGGATCAAAACGAACATATGATGTTCGAAAGATGTAGTTGTAGCTGTCCTCAGAGATTTCAGCCCTCCATTTTAAATATGACCTCTTGTTTGTCTATTCACCTCAAAAAGAAAATGATGCCTACAAATAAAATTATCCAATTTACGTTATGAAAGTTCTTTCAGAAATTTGACTATAGTCACTAGTGAAAGCGATATTGTGTCTACTAATTATTTGCTTTGAGCGCAGGTACACGCAAAGGAGTCATCATGTTAATAAAAAGGTTAAAGGTGATATTTTCTACAATTACCATACATGCTACTATACGATCATCCACACCATTATCATAATTGTATATCACAAGGATCATGTCAGAAGAACCATATTGCAAAGACCATGTCGCAAGGACCATACCACAAGAATCATGCTCCAAGAGTTATTTGTGCATATGCCATAGGATTATGTTCGGCGCGAAGATCATAATTTTTCTCTTTGACTGATTTCAAAGAGGATGACATCCAAGGGTGTCCCTAAGTCGCATTTGATGCACAAGATCAACCAAAAAGCATAATATCTATTATGGGGTAGAGACGATGGAGTTTTCCGTCAAAGGATATTTGATAGCATCATATCACGCAGAGAAGTTGGAGTCTGGCATTGAAAGCATTTATATCCATTTATCGCATAGAGATAGTGGAATTTGGCATTGTAAGCATTTATACCCATTTATCCCATGAAGACACTGGAGTCTAACCTTGAGGATATTTGAGCACCATATCTGTTATCACGTGGAGATGGTAGAGTCTAACATGAGAGGATAATTAAAGGGAATATCATATTTGTTATCACATAGAGATGGTGGAATCTAACATTGAAGGATATTTGTCAGCATCAAAAGCATCAATTACCAGAGGATACCACCATGTTTGATCATGTTGCAAGGATCTTCATATCTATTTTCTGCCAAGGAGTAGAATATTATTCCCTGTCAGAATTGAAAAAGGCATACAATTTGAGGGATATCTATAAGTCGTATCAATATCCAAAGGTGGATAATGTGCAAGATTTACTCAAGAATATATTCAAGACCAGAGGATTACTGCCATTGAAGAATATTTATAAGTTGTACCTATGCCCAATATGCGTAAAATATTGCACAAGGCTGTTACGAATGGTTGTGAGGGCCATTATATTGGTTACCCTGATGATTGTTACATTCAATGACCGCAAGGGCCACTATATATATTCGATTGCCACAATAATCATCATCTTCAACTATCATAAAGATCATCATATTTTGCAAGGGCCACATCTCAATGTTGGGTCATCCACCCCATAGGTGGTTTTCATGTTTACTTACCCGCTTGAAGGCTATGTTGGGTTATCCACCCCATAAGCTGTGATGACCCTTCCGGTCATCTTCCTATTTACGCATTCATTGTACTGTTAGAGCTTTTCTATAGAGGCCCCAAGTTATTTATGGCTTGTTGGGACTGGTAGTTTGGTACCCCGGTCATTCATTTGGTTGGCTTGCCCTTTTTCCTGTTTTAGAGCTTTAGCTTAGAATATCATTGAATTTAGTCAACATTCTTAGCTAACGTGCTCAGAATTAAATTCTGACAATTTTGTTAGCTCTGGAGCATTGAGTTTGATCTAGTTAGACCTTCAGTTGAGGCCTGAGAACTTCCAGTGTAGGTTTTGGTGTGGTTTTTTCTCTGTTTTTAGGACATTTGGAGTTGGAAGTGTAACTTTGGGTGGTTTTCGATGATCAGAGTGTCGGATTCAAAATCTGACGAATCCATCAGCTCCAGAATGATGAGTTTGGGTTGGGAAGGTGGTTTGTTTAGGTTTCGAGTGAGCCGCACTCATTTCAAGCCTTTGAGTTCCTTTTCGTTAGTGTTGACTTGGGTCAACATTTCTCTGAAATGACATCGTATGGAAGTTTCTTCGATTCCTTTGAGTCTGGAACATCGTTTCCACTCTGTTATCACTATTGGTTTTTAAATATCGGCTTCTAATTATGCCCGGGATGCCCCATCAAGTTTTGGAAAGTTGTTGACTTTTCCTGTTGCAAGTGCAGGCATCAAGCCTCAATCGCCATTGCGAGCTTCATACTTTGCGACCACGATGATGAGCCTGGCACCGTGTTCTTTGCAATCGCATGGCTAGCCTTCACGATCGCGATGGTCTAGCTAGCGTGGCCCTCGCGAATGTGAGGGGTCCCTTCGCGATCGCGATGAAGGAACCCTGAGCAGTATATAAGTTTTTCACTTCATATTTTTCACCCCAAAAAACCAAACTCTCCATTGTTATAATCAGAAAACTTGTCCAAGCACTGCATTTCATCAATTGTTGGTGTTGGGGTGCGGATTTCCTGGCCTTGGTTGTTCCTCCATCATTGTTGGTAAGTCTTCCCCAACATGCTTTCTTTCGGTTCTTCTCAAAATCCTCCATTGTTGCTAAATTCCAAAAGCTTGGAATTTGTGGTAGAATCTGTTTCCTAGCTCGTGCATGCTCGTGGACTTGAAAAGTTATCCGTCTCGTCTTGAATTCCGCCTTCTTGGTAAGTAATCCTTGCATAATTTCTGATTTTTATTCTTAAATTCTATATTTAAACCTCAACTTGAGCGGGCTGTTTTGACGCCCTTCTCTTGGCCAATTGTGGTCAATTTTGGAGCAGGTCATCTTGGCGTTGTGGTGGTCATCGTGGTTCTTTTCATTTTTGGTTTTGGGTTGTGGGCCTTGCGGGCCCGCTTTGGACCTGGATTTCAACTCGGCTACAATTGTAGTGATGTGGGTATCGTTAGACTCATTTTAATATATTATTTATGTTTTTAATAGTTTGACCATCATTAGGGATCCCTTGGAGTGATTTGGTCTTGGATGTGTTATTCGGGTAGCTTGTCGTCGGACGACAGGTAGGTTATGATAAGTCGGTAACCTACCAACTTATTAAGCCTATATCCATGAATTATTGCTATGTTTTTAATTGATCTAGAGGTTCTTATAACCTTTATTGATGTCTATGCAGGTACTTTGGATAGAAGAGGAGAAACAAGGATATGGACCCATAAAGAGCCAAAAAGGAGCTAAATGTTAAGAGTTGGAAAAAGTTGGAGAATCTGCCGAGAGTTGCGGTGGCTGTGTGACACGCATAAGCCGAGGTGTAGTTCGCACCTCCTCCGCATAAAGTTGCAAAGATGACTGAAGATTCTACTACATCATATGGTCTCCATACGACGCGCACATCTCATGGTGTGAAACGCATCACCCTCCGCACAAGGCCTACCTAAGCGACTAAAGTCACTGGTCAACATGAAGTCGGTGTTCGACACGCACACTGTGATGTGCGAACCGCACACCGCGTCACATACCATCCGAAGGGAAATTTTATCCTAAATTTATGTGACGATTTTGGGAACATATAAAAGTCAATTTTAGGCTTGTTTTGTATATATAATTCAGAGTAGAGAATTTCAGGAGAGAACTTTGAGATATTTTTGGCTTGTAAACACTTTTCTCCATCTCCATTGAGAGAGGGTTTTCAAGCCAATCTTTTGGTTAACAAATTTGTGTGCTAATTTGACTCTAGAACTTGAGAATCAACTACAATGGATGGGAATTTGATGTACCCAGCTGGTATATCTTCTTCTCCTTCTATGAGTGGCTAATTTTTCTTGTCTAGGGGTGTATTAATGATGGGTCCCTAGCTAATGGGTGTGGGTGTTGCTAAATCACTTTTATTATTGCTTATCTGATATGGGTCTAGTAATTTCACCATGTTTTAATCTAATAATTTGTGGTTGCAAACATGAATTTACCTTGCTTGGCTATTTAGTTGCTCAAGAGAGAATTTTGTAGTTGTGGATGTGAAATTGCTAGTGGGTACTTGGGAATCCATTTAGATTGGAGGCTAGACATAGCTCCAGTCGCGGAATCTCCCATTTAAGGGTCTGATCTAGAAATATGACGACCTCCCCAAGCAAATGTTGGTTGGTTATTTAGCGCACCGAATAATGTTCTAACCGAAATCATCGGATATGTGGATGTTGATCGAGAGATTGCATTCTACACTTATGACCAATCGTACCCGTGTCAATAGGTGAGAATTTGAGTGAATTAGTGATCACCCTATCCTATAGAAAATGCCCCATCGGAAATGCACCCCTTGTCATCTAGTTCTTGTTGGTACACCCATCTCGATTTTACAGGTTTTATTTGAATTGAGTTAGAAGTGACAACTTTCCCAATTCCCCCATTTTATTACTTTGGTTTTGTTGAACAACTACTCTCATTTTGACATCGCTTCGCACAATCTCTAATGAGATAAATCAGGTCCCTTAGGTTTGACCCCGACATCCATTGGGTTATAAATTTTATTTTGACTATGCGATCGCCGTGACCTCCTACTTGGAGAGCACGATTTGAGCGTTTATCAAAAATGGCGACGTTGCCAGGGACTTGAGTATTAGATAGTTTTTGATTGTGTTTTGAAGTCAACTTGAGAGTGTTTGTTTCCTTTTACTTTTTGTTGTTTTTGAGTGTTAGTTGAGAAGGTCGGCTATGGAATAAGCCGAGGACAATTAGAACATTGGCGGCTTCAACAACGCCAACACTGCTGAGCCAATGATGCACGGAGGTGTAGGTGCAATCCGCCTACCTCCCACGATTGGAAATACTATCTTCTATGTGACAAGCACCATGCTCCATTTGATTCAAATGAATGGGCATATTCAGAACTTCTTGGAGATTTGCCAACCATTCATGATCCACAATATCTCCCAAGAGTCCATCCAATTTTGCCTATTCCCTTTCTCTTTGACGGGGGAAGCCACGACATAGTTGGAGGAATTGTCGGATGAATCCATCACATCTTGGGCCGAGTTGGTTGAGGCATTTACCTCGAGATTCTTTGCTCTATCCCGAATGACGAAGTTAAGAGATGAGATCACCAACTTCAAGCAACTCCCCAATGAGCCCTTACATGAGGTTTGGCTATGATTCCCCAACTAGACTTGATGGCCAAGCATGTGATGGGAGCTGGTGTTAAGAAAGTGAATGTAGTGAGTACACCAGAGATTGAGGTGAATAATGTTGAGCTTATGACTGAGGTTGATGGTAAGCTATGCTATGTGTTAGAGGGTTCTCGCCCAGGGTATTATCGCCCATGGGAAGAGAATCAAGGTTGGATTAGAGACAAAGCGAGGGAGGGCAATTGGCGTGAATGAGGATTGAGGTAACATCGTCGTGCCGCGACGTTAAATCAAGTGCTGCTTGGGAGGCAACCCAAGTTTCTTTCTTTGTTTTTGGTTATTGTTTGTTGTTTTTGATGTTCTGTAGGGAATGCATGGAATGGAAAACATGGACAAGGGAAAACAAGGCAAAAATATGCCTTGTGGTGGACGGTGCGCACAACACAAGCAATTTTATGGGTCGCACAACTCACCGCACACCAAAACAGAATTCCTGGAGAAAAATTTAAAAAAATGGAGGTGACGTGCACCATGTTTTGCGGATCGGACCAACCCAAGTGCGCGTCGTACCTCCATCGCATAAGGAAACAGATGCCTGGGCAAACCCAGGGGAGAAAAAAAGGGCATGTGTGATACGCCATGCGGTCTGCAGCCTACCTGGTGTGAATTGCATATTGTGGTGCATAGGAGGTCAATTTGAATTTTTAATTGACCGAACCCGTTGACTTACCCAACCCAGAGATGACCCGTCCGACTCTTCTTCTTTTTTTTCTTTTAAAACCGCCTTTCTCTCTTCTTTTTCCACCATCTTTCCTCACAACCCTCAAAATATTCCACCAAAATTCTCTCCAAAACCACTCAAATCCCCACTCAAATCTTCTTCTCTTATCACCCAATCTTCTCCACTACTTCTCCACGTCGCCACCGTCATTCTCCGGAAGGTCTTGTGGGTCACCATTGTTGGAATTAAAAAAAAAAGCTTCAATTTTCATTCTTTCCTTTGCAATCTTCACTTGTGGTAACTTCTCCGATGTTAAATAGTTATTTTTATGATTATTGGGAACTCATATTGTGAAGCATGCTTAGTAGATTAGCCATGTTGATAATGGGTGAGATCCGAAAATTTTGGGTCCCCAATTTTGAGTTGTAATGATGAAATCTTTTAATGTCAACTTGGTAGATGGTAAATCTTGACTATGCATGTTGATTGGTAGTAATGTTTAGCCTTAATATCTGTGATGGGGTGAAGTCTGAGTAACCCACTTGTGACTAGTGCTTGATTTGGCTCGATGATAGATTGGGTGATGTCATTTTTAAGGGCAAGTCGTCATTAGTCATGAGGTTTTGATTGATAATTGATAATTAAGGTTGAATGTTACTGATTGTAGGCCCATGATTCTTATTTGAAAATCTAGTTGGGTTATATGATCTTGTGCAAGGAGGGGGTTAATTGTTGATATGCTATTGGTGCCCATTAATGCAAGGAGGGCTTGATGTTTCCGATGATAGATGGGGTAACGTCCATCTTAAGGGAAGTCGTTGAGTCCTTTCTTGTTGGTTATGTGTTAATGGAAATCCGGGGAAGTCTGAGTACTCGGAAGTTATGGTCATAAATCCCCTTTGCACCATTGTTATTATGAAGTGGTTGCATGTGGTGCTAAGTGCTGAAACACATCTTGCTCTATGGATCATATGTGTAACTCACAAGAACACAAGGAACCAAAATTTCTAATTGTGCCTTTGTACATTTTCATACGATGCATAGATCTTGATATGCGGGTGGCTCAAGGCGTCGCACCAAGTTGAAAAGAAAAGTGCAGAACACTACCTTTGGGGGTAAAGCTTGATGCGGCACGCACTTCTGATGGTGCGGATCACACCATCTTCACACATCAAGAGAAAAATTTCCTGAAGGATCTGTTGGCTAGTGCGACAACACTTGTGACACGCACACTACCTAGTGCATTTCACAGGTGGTCCGCACAAGACAACAGACACCAACTTTATTTTTCTACTCCGTTGCATTCCACCCTTAGTAGATTTTGTTTTGTTTTGGATCATAATCTTTGGATGCAGACTATGTCTTCCAGAAGGAGAAACCCTGGAAACCAAGCAAGGCAAAGATCAACTGCAGATGAAGCAAGGCTCCGCTTCGGAGTAGAGGGCATGAGAGCTCTCTAAAAATGGGACAATGATAGAGGATTCAATATGGAGCAGATTTTTAATCTAGGGGAATTGGGTGACGAGTTACCAAATATGCACCACCAGTTTTCTACTAGAGGGTGGCAGCCATTCCAAGAGGTAACCGGGGGATACTATGAAGAAATAGTCCATAAATTCTTTGCGGCTTACCAAGCCATACAAGATTCTAAAGGTTATAAAGGCCCCAAATATAAGTTCCCCAATCTTGATGTTGTCACTGTCAGAGGCAAGAAAGTATCTGTCACCCCCGCGACAATCAATGCTATATATTAGGAGCACCCAATTGACCCTGCACTAGACCTAATGGCTAGAATGACTACTGAGTTCAAGCCATATCAAAAGACTGCTCACACTATTGCTCTAGGCACCCCTGTGTGGTCCACCATGGGAGGCGATATACCGAGGAGATCATTGGTATTTGAAGTGCGACTTTGGTATTATCTAGTGCGCAATCGTATTCTCCTCTCTCAGAACGACCAAAAGATCACTCAAGAGGGTGCCATCCTAATTGAGGCTATCATGGTAGGGGAGCATATAAACTTTGGAGAGGTGGTTGCAATGGTAATCCGGAGGAAAGCTCATCGCGAAAATGACTCCTTCCCTTTCCCAGTCCTGATCACCAAGTTGTGTGCTAAAGCAGATGTTACTATTCTCCCCGGTGACAAATTCACTCATGCCATCGGGGTCATCGATCTTGATAAGAATACAGACAAAGATCTCCCCAGGTTCAAGAGGCAAAAGATGGAGCAGCTGAGTGAGATTGACAGTGATGAGCCTGGTTCTAGAGCAAGAAATTCTCCCCTCTCTCGGGATACTTTGGAGGCACGCCCACAAGCCCCCGCACCCTCTATGATAAGGAGGGGTTTTCAATATATGGTCGACAAAACTCATAGTCATGAGAAGCAACTGGCAGACTTAGTCGTAAAACTACCTGGAATAATCAACAGGGCAGTTAAGAGTGCAGTAAAGAGGGTGGTGGATAGTCTGAACACGCTATGAAAGCGGGTTGATGTTATAGAAGGGGCAATTTCAAAACTCCAGAAAGATATTGACAAATCCAAAGGCAAAGATCCGATGGTGAAGGCTGATTTGACCACAGTGACTCCACCTAGGAGGATTCCCGGCCCGTTGGACAACTTGTTTGCCTCCAATGTGGAAGAAGAGATGCCCGGGCATGCTGAGCAAGAGCTAGACGATGATGATAACCCCGAGTTTCATAGAGTGCTTCATGACTCCATAATTTTGGTAAACTCTCGTAGGGGTGGTGCTGGACCAAGTGGGAAGAATGTTGAAGAAAAAATGGCTTCTGATGATGATGATGAGGAGGACTAGATCCTATAGGGAGTTCTACCCTTTTCCCATTGCACTATGAGCATAAGGACAATGCTTCTTTCATGGGAGGGGGTGGCTTTCTTTACTTGTTTTTTGGTGCCCGTGAGTGGGTTTGAGACAATTTATTGCCCTTGTCGGGCCTAGTTGATTAGTCTGCTTAGTTTTATTTGGCCCTTGTCGGGCACATTTTGGATAATTGATTGTGATGCTACTTTTTTTTTCTTTCTTTAGATTATGTTTTTGTTTTCCTTTGAGCTTAATTATGCCCTCGCCGGGCTTGAATTTTATTTGATGGTGTGCCGGGTTGGTCTTACATGCCCCATTGTTCCACTACTCGTGCCTTGCAAATGCGCTAAATGCCCACGCCGAGGCTTGTTCTTGATTGATTCATGAGCGCGTAAAATAGTGGATCGCCTTGTTAATAGTAGTGTAGAAATAAAATCCAAGGGTTTTCTTAATACGACGGTTCTTTCCCAAGGAGCAAAAGTTTTGATTATTTTCTTTTTGTTTTATTTTGTTTTTGTGTGCCGAACTGTGTTGGTGTTTCCCTATGATAGATTGAGAGGCAACTTTCCTAAGGGAAAATGCCAAGTTTAGTTTAGAATTGAGTCCGTAAATGCTTGTCTCGAAATGGGCCCACCGGAAAAAAAAATCTTGGTAAATTGCTTTTGAAAAGGAAAGGAAGAAGGGAAATGATTTTTTCAGGAAAAGAGTTCCCTTGTCATGACTTGCACACTCTCGCTTTGGATTGATTGACTCACAAACGAGTGTGTAATGAACTCAGAATAGCTTGTCAAAATTCATTTGCCCCAATTGATTGTGGGACTAATGGATGAAGTCTTGTGGCATGATGCCTTGTGCGGTGAGGCTTTACCTTGATTCTTGTGCATAAGTGTCGTTTAGAACTTGCCCCGAATGTGATTCAAGGCAAAATTCTAGGTGTAACCAAGCTTGGGAAATGACCTTAGGCCCTTTTTGATAGCCACTTCACTCAAATGACCTCCCAATGACATCAAATACTAGTGAACCCCTTTGAGCTTGTGACCATTCTTTGACACTTTTGTAACACCTTGACTTTTTTGGAACCTCTAGCTTGGCACCCGTCCTCCCTAATTGCTTGAAAATGAAATATAGGCTAAAATCCTAAGTTTGGGGGGGGGGGGAACAAAAGATAACATAGTCAAATGCCTAAGTTTGGGGGGTGCATGTGATCAAATGAGGAGAAGAAAAAGAATGCACTTCAAGTGCAAGGTAGCACCTTGAATCGAGAATTGAAAATTTCTCCAAAAGATCAATCCAAATGAGCAAATTGAAAAGCAAATATAGGTGCTACCAAGCAAAGGTGATATAAGTGTGAATAATCATGAGGTTAAAAGGAGAAATCTTGGGTTGTGTGAGGGAGAAACAAGGTGAAGTTGGAAATTAAAAAATGTGAGCGGCGTTTGAAATGACAAAACAAAGAGCATTAGGGAGGTGTAGTCACTTGAACCAAATGATATCCTCACCTTAGCCCTAGCCAACATTATAACCTGCAAGTTCTTGGTGATTCTGAGCTTAGCTACCCTACATTAGTGGCGATTTACATGAAGGGCAAGCCTATGGTTCGATGCGCATGCACTTGAACTTCCTTGAGAGAGTGAGAGTCTTTTTGGTTCTCTTATAATTCCGTGTTTAGTGAATTGAATGATTGTGAGTGGGATTCTCTCTTGTGGTGAGTGTCATCATGCACTCGAATTAAAGCATAGAGTCTCTATTTTAATTGAGGGGAATGAATGAGACAAGTTGTGTAGAAGATCTTGAGGCAAACCTTGACGGTCCATGCCAATGACTTGAGAAGCTTAAATGCCTTGCTTTAAATTCCCTTGAGTTTTGAATGAAACATGATGTCCTTTGAACAAAAAGTTTTGAAATGAGCAATTGCCATGAGCATGTGGGGGTCCAAATTGAGATAAGCATAGTAGTTGAGTCTTTTGTTTGAGTCTTTTGTTTGTTTATTTTTCTTAATTTTTAGTGTAGAATAGTTTTTATGCCTTAATTGAGACTTAGCATAATTCATTCCTTGCCATGTAAGTATCTTGCTTGAGGACAAATAATAGTTCAAGTTTAAGGGTTTGATAAGTCGGTAACCTAACAACTTATTGAGCATATATCCATGAATTATTGATATATTTTGAATTGATTTAGAGGTTCTTATGACCTTTATTGATGTCTATGCAACTACTTTGGATAGAAAAGGAGAAACAAGAATATGGACCCAAAAAGAGCCAAAAAGGAGCTAAGTGTGAAGAGTTGAGAAAAGCTGGAGAATTTGCCGAGAGGTGCAGTTGTTGTGTGACACGCACAAGCCGAGGTGCGGTTCGCACCTCCTCCGCATAAAGCTGCAAATATGACTGAAGGTTCTGCTACTGCATGTGGTCTCCATGCGACGCGCACATATCATCGTGCAAAACGCATCACCCTCTGCACAAGGCCTACCTAAGCGACCGAAGTCACTGGTCAACCTGAAGCTGGTGTGCGACGTACACACTATGACGTGCGAACTTCACACCGCGTCGCATACCACCCGGAGGGCAATTTTGTCATAAATTTATGTGACAATTTGGGAACATATAAAAGGCAATTTTAGGCTTATTTTGTATATACAATTCAGAGTAGAGAATTTCAGGAGAGAACTTTGAGATATTTTTGGCTTGTAAACACTTTTCTCCATCTCCATTGAGAGAGGGTTTTCAATTTAATCTTTTGGTTAACAAATTTGTGTGCTAATTTGACTCTAGAACTTGAGAATCAACTACAATGGATGGGATTTGATATACCCAGCTGGTATATCTTCTTCTCCTTCTATGAGTAGCTAATTGTTCTTGTCTAGGGGTGTATTAATGATGGGTGCCTAGCTAATGGGTGCGGGTGTTGCTAAATCACTCTTATAATTGCTTATCTGATATGGGTCTAGTAATTTCACCATGTTTTAATCTAATAATTTGTGGTTGCAAACATGGATTTACCTTACTTGGCTATTTATTTGCTCGAGAGAGACTTTTGTAGTTGTGGATGTGAAATTGCTAGTGGGTACTTGGGAATCCATTTAGATTGGAGGCTAGACATAGCTCTAATCACAGAATCTCCCATTAAAGGGTCCGAGCTAGAAATAGGACGACCTCCCCAAACAAATGTTGGTTGGTTATTTAGAACACCGAATGATGTTCTAACCAAAAGCATCGGATATGATGATGTTGATCGAGAGATAGCATTCCAAACTTATGACCAATGCTACCTGTGTCAATAGGTGAGAATTTGAGTGAATTAGTGATCACCCTATCCTATAGCAAATGCCCCATCGGAAATGCACCCCTAGTCATCTAGTTCTTGTTGGTACACCCATCTCGATTTTACAACTTCTATTTGAATTAAGTTAGTAGTGACAACTTTCCCAATTCCCCCATTTTATTGCTTTGGTTTTGTTGAACAACTACTCTCATTTTGAAATCGCTTCGCACAATCTCTAATGAGCTAAATCAGGTCCCTTAGGTTTGACCCCGACATCCGTTGGGTTATAAATTTTGTTTTGACTACGTGATCGCCGTGACCTCTTACTTGGAGAGCACAATTTGAGCGTTTATCAGGTTACGGTATAAACTCCCTAGACTTAGCATATATTGGATAAAATTGTACTAGTTGGCATCCTTGGGTTGGGTTATTAGGTTGGTACCACAGACCCTGACCGCTTTTCCATGATTTGCCCCGTTTCTTCTTTCCGTTGTGTGTAGTATTCTTAGTATTTGATGTTATCACCCTTATGACCCTGTGTGTCCTTGTTTTTACTTTGGAACATAGATGGTGGGTTATTCGGGGGTGCCCGTGAGTCTTGGGCATCGTTATCGTTATATTTTGTTGGCTATCTGTGTTGTAGAGCGATTGGAGCTTGTGCAGGGCCGATAGGTTGATTGTGAGCTGCTGGGCGGATATTTTTGTTGATCATTCATTTCCATGCATATAAAGAGGGTTTATCCATGTTTTACTATGGTTTTGGCTTTGGGCCTACTGGAATTGTTTTCTAAACTTTTCATGGCCCAGGGGCCTGTTTTCGATTGAAATGAATTGGAAATGGTTTGATTTAACTTGTGAATCTTCTTGGGGTAAAAGAAGGTCAAATTATGATTTCTATCACCAGTTTTACTATTAATGCTAGGCTCGGCAAGGCCGGGGTGCTAGTTGAGTTTCTTATTAAATTGGGATGGTTTTAGCCTCGGTCGGACTGAGTATCTGGGATGACTTTCTACTGTTTAGACCCGGTTATGCCCGGGCACCCTTGGAGGGGTTTTTGAGATATTTTCCCACTATTTTACTCCTGGAAAGGGTCTGGGCATGCATATTCAAGACAGGGTCTCTATCTTGAACCCGAACTTACTTTCGGATGATATATTTTGGTACTGAGTTGTAGTATGGGGTTCGACAACGCCATGGGCCTTTCCTTACAGGATAGGGGCTTCGGGCTACGTGTGACAGAGGGAGTTTATACGGCGGAGTAGAGGTATACGGGCAGTGTCCTTCTATGGAACCTACCTGCTGGGACTGATCGGCACTAGAGGGGGTACATACAGAGTTTCTATCCCACCCTGAGGTTATCATGCATTATATAATTCATTGTTTGAGGCTCCACCCTTATTTACTATTTGTTGAGTGTACGCTCTGATTGTATGGGCAGCCGGAGGGTTTTGTTTTCACTTATTTGCATTCCTCGGATGTATGGGCAGCCGGGGGACTGTAGGTAGGCTCCTGTTACTTTATGCAGTGTTATCCCCTTGTTATGGTTATGCTTATAAGATTATATATGACTCAATTGTTACTTGTTAGATTTGAGATTGGTATGACTAGTTGGGTTATTGATTCCTATTTTCGAGCATGCCTATCTTTACTCTCCTTCTCCCTTCCTTGTACTTGAGGTTACCGGTATACCGTCCCTTTCTTAAACTTATTATGTATATAATGTTATTGCAAGGATCCCAGGTGTGTTATTTCTTGCTTACACCTGTGTCTGTTGCGTATATATATTCTATTTGCTAGCCTTGTATGTTGTTCCGTTGACTTCCCTCTGGGCTAGTTTCCTGTGTACTTTTCATTGATTTCTGTGACTACTTGCTTCTATTATGTCTGTTACTATTTTATCTTATATATGCTCAGTTGGCCTATGATGCTTACAGGGTACTTTATGCTTCACATTTGGTGCTCATACTACACTCTGCATCTTCTGGTGCAGATCTTAGTGTGGGCCATAGCCGTTAGCTCATGGAGACTCGTGCGAGGTGTTATTTTGGTGATATTCTGGACTGAGGGTGATCTCTTGGCGACCGGAGCTTAGCTTTTAGTTATCTTTTGATTATGTACTCTATTTCTACTTAGAGACATCTTGTATATATTGTTTTGGACCCTTGTACTCCTTATGTAGATTCGGCTCTTATACGCTATGATACCAGGTTTTGGGTTTGGTTTAGCTTCCGCATTGCATATATTACTCTTTTTATCTATTTTATTCAACTTGTTCCCTTGCTTCCGCTTATTAAACTGTGCTTCCGCTTATTAAACTGTGCTTCCACTTATATTGTTAGATAGTATCCCATTACTGACCGTTTTGGGCTATGGGGATTGGTTCACCTACTGGGGGGTTGTAGGTGCCATCACGACCGAGAAATTAGGTCGTGACATAAGTGGTCTGCATGTTTGCCTACCCACTCGAGGGCTATGTTTTATTGTCCACCCTATAAGTAGTCTACGTGTTTACTTGCCCACTTGAGGGTCTATACTTAAAATGTGTTGGGTCGCCCACCCCATAAGTGGCATATTCCTGTGGAGACGTCCATTTTATTTTATTGGTATATTTATATGTTCACCATACAATGCTTACATTGCTAGTTTGGGTCGTCCACCCTATAATTATGACCATTAGGCTAACTCCATCATTGTGAGATGCCTATTTTGGATTATTATCGAGCCATCCACCTTGGTACAGTTGGATTATTATCGAGCCATCACCCATATTACAGTTGAATTATTATCGATCCATCCACCTTGTTATAATTGGATTATTATTAAGCCATCCACCTTGTTATATTTGGATTATTATCGAGTCATCTACCTTGTTACAATTGAATTATTATCAACCGATCCACCTTATTATGGTTAGAATATCAAACTTTCACTTCAAGCCAAAAGAGGATGATATTTGAAGGAAGTCTGTAAGTCACAATGTGCTCCACAAAAGAGGCCTTATTTTTGTCTTGCAGGTCAACCCAAGCAGAGATCGTCAAAGAGGATGAGGCACATAGACAAATCATCGAAGTCCATTCAAGGAAACGATATACATAAAGTATGGTAAGGGATACTATTCCCCTATTTCAATTGCGTTTCTACTAACAATCTTATTCCAAATTTTATCGAGAGCATCCGACAAGATGAAATCCTCAAACCAAAGCCACAGGTGTGGACTACACCAAAAAAGGATGCATCATGATGCTGAACCTTTTATTGACAGTAAACTGAGACATAGTTTGATGAGGAATTATGAACTACGCCAAAAAAGATGCAGCATAACATGTATTTTTTTCTTAGCAGTAAACTGGGATATAGTTTGGAAAGGAATATCAAACTTTTTGGATGTAAGTTGAGGATAGACTTCAACTTCAGTCAAACTACACCCCTACCAGAAAGCATGTGGGTTTTTCATTAATTTTGATCTTCGTTTCGCATCCAAGGTATTTTCTAAATTCACGCTTGATGCAATATCCCTTTTCTTCAAATCCGGATGATAATGCACCTAGAGTTTTATAAATTATGTCCATATAGCTCTTATTTATGGGTGTAAAAGACCCCGCATTCGTAATTGAGATAATTACCAGCCTTTTTTTCATGACTTGACTTATTTATCACTCATCCTGAGCCAAAGGTTATCTCAGCATAAAGATCGCTTCTTTAACCGATTGAGTCAAACTACAAGCAGTATGATTCCCTGAGTATTGGGATATGTAGGTGGGTTTGATATTGAAAACTTTGTTACATTTCAAATTCCCCCTAATCCTCTTACTCCTCAGCTTTCCAGTCTCTCTATAATCCAAAGCCGGGATAGCTTTTGAATTCTTTGAAAATCGTGAGTAAAGTCAAACGTATTGAACTACAAATATCCTGAATTCTCGTGTAACCTGAGATATGTAGGAAACCCAACATCGGGGTCTCGGCATAATTCCTTGAAATTCATGCAAAAACCAGTCGCTTCTAAAAGATAAATTAGTAGTGGGATAAAATTGAGATCATCAATTTCCTTTGTCCAAGGTTCCTTGCATCCATCCTACCAAAAAGGAGGGACAGTTATTGACACCCAATTTTTTCCCTTCACAACTTAATTAATTGATGAGCTTCTTTAATTTCAAACAATTTGAAATAATTATTTTTGAAAGGTCAAAATAATTTTTAAAAATCAATTTCAAGGAAATTTTGTTGTTTTCCAAATAAATAAATATATATCTCTATATATTCATGATATATAGATTTATATAGTTCTCACTTTAATAAATATGTCACTCATTAAACTCAGGGGGTGCAACTGGAATCTAATGCCAAAACTTAGGCCAAAGCCTACCCCGCTGAACCATTTTCCAATGGCGCATAACAGCCACACATAATAAAACAAAACAAGTATATCTCGGTTTAAATATCAACCTCGGCTGGAAAGGCCCTTGTCGACAACTCTAGAAAGAAAATAGCTACACCCAATAGTTCAAATAAAATAATAACCCAGTAGTACATAAGTCCTGTTTGGGGAGTCGATGCCACCATGATATCTAGGAAAGCATAAATGTTATGCGGGCCATCGAGGCCACCATGATCTCTATATAGAAACTAAAAACATGTATATACATTATAAACTACGCCAATGAGCCGCTAAACTGCCAACATAATAACAACTGGGCCCAACTGGCTAACAAGCTACAACTAATAAATATACAAGGCCAAAATGGCCACTATCATAGCTATGTAACCCAACAGACTAGTTGCAAGCTTCTATGAATACAATACTTGGTGGGACAGGGATCCAACCTACCCAAAAAGCTATAAACAACAAAAAAAATGCAAACCTCTAAGACTCTAGCGACCCCTAAAAGGAAAGGAGTCAACCAACCCACTGAAAGCTCAACTATGCTACTCGATAGGTCTATCTGGTCATCACTCAGAACCTGCAGACATTAATACAGCATCCCTCAGCAATGGGGCGTCAGTACAAAATGATGTATCGAGCAGTAAGGCAAACTAAAAACTAAAACTGAAGTGTAAGGACTGAACAAAAGGGCTGGAGTAAAACAAAAGTACAGTAACTTACTTTCCTGTAATAAGACACCATCTAAAGCACATAGCTAACAATAACCTGACCTGGCCCCTATAAGCAAGACATGTACAAACAACATATAATCACCATAAGTCCTAAAGGAACAAATAGTCACTAAATACCCATATTGCCCCCCTTACCTGGACCCAAATAATGATCTGATCTAAATTGTCTTAATGTACATGTGTCGTAAATCTGTCACACCCCAAGGTTACCTCCTAGACGTAACATGGGACCTAGGACCGCAAGTGCCCCAAGCAAACCCTTGGTCATAGCATAACTCAAGTATATAAACTAAGCATAGCAAAAGCATCGTAAAAATTAGATAACTCAATCCATGAGATAAACATCAAGAGGAACATGACTCGAAAGAGACCCAAATACTGTCTATGTCTGAAAAGCTTCTACACATGACATAGCGAGTTGCTAGGACAAGATCACCCTAGCTAACTCAAGGTACGAAAGTAAATAATCAAAACTAGCTAAAGTCATAACTAGCCCTCGAAAAATGAGGACTCGCCAACACAGACTGGATACGGCCTGCGGTCTCTAGCCACGTACCTGAGGGAGGGAACCTGAATCTGCATCATCAAGAGAATGCAGCGTAAAATATGCGTCAGTACTCTAAGATGTACCGAGTATGTGATATATGCATGATCATGATAAAAACATACTTAAAACATGCTTAAAATGAGCTCTTTCGAAATAAGAGATAGCATAAGAAATTATCAAGGTAGAAGACATAAACATGAAGTAAAGTCAAGGTTCAAAGTAAGGTATCATATAACTTCATAACTTGAAAATAATCATGTGGGAGTTTCTCTTAACTGACATTAAACCATGATGAGCTACATGGAGTCCAGTGCCATACACCCACACTGAAAAAGGTTGTCCTAACTGGCCAAGGTTAGAACTATGTTCATAAGGATACTTTCATAATCCACGGAGGACAACCTACGGTGGCAATGCAGTTTTGGACTTGGGTTGTCTAGAACCCTCATCACTAGGTGCTAAATACTACTCCCAAAACATATAACATGAGGCTCATATACATGTGACATATCTAGATGTCAAGCTTGTTCATAAACACGTTCATAACCCAGATATTCATACTACTCATGAATCTTGGTTTAGAAAATGATTCATGAGCATTGATGGCACATCGGGTGTCTTGCATTGCATAATAGTTCATAACTTGAAAACTTGCATGACTCTAGTTCAATTTCATAATAACATATACTTTCATAGAACATAGGAACCAGGCATGCACTTGCTTGAAAATATATGAAAAACATGCTATCAAATACCAATTTTTCTTAAATCAGTTCATGCGTGTAGGATTTACCATAATTAGCCTACAATTCATAAAATGGGAGTTCACATTTAAAACCCATGCAAAATCATGCAACTTAATATAGATTTCATAATAGAATCATGAGAAGACAATTTATAGCAAAACCCATAAGAATTGGGTAAGAACCCTAATTTAAAAGTTCATGAAATCAAAATAAAAATTAGGGGTTTTGGGCACAAGGGTAGAAGGAACCCATTGTTGATTACCCACATACCTTGATTGAAGCTAACCCACTTGAAATTGAAAAGAAAAGAGACTTGAACTTGGAGCTTGAGAATTGGGGCTTGAAGGAGTTCTTTTCCTTTTTGGGAGATGAATGAAGATTTGAGGAGGGACTTAGGCTAATGAGGGTGGAAACCCCTTCTAGAAGTAGTCAAAACGACCTCATTTAGGAGTTAAAAGGGTGAGTAATTATAAGAATATCCCTCAGACTTAATTAAGAAAAAGTTGTTTTAAAGCTCGGCTTCAGGTTCCACGGACCGTAGAACTTCTCACGGCTCGTGGACTTGAGTCTTGGTTCCTGAGCCAAAATTTCAGGCTGCGGATAACTTTCCACGGACTAATAGGATGACCCGTAGAAACTTCTATGAGTCGTGGAACCAATTCGTGGTTCCAGGGGAAATGGACACTCTCTGTCTGATTTCCACGGGTTAGTACCACGATCTGTGGAAACATCCATGAACTGTGAAACTGACCCGTGGTCCTCAGACCTGAGGGTGGTCTGCAGGACTGGGATCACGAGTCTTTTCCATAACTCATGGAAATTTCCACGGCTCGTGGACTTAACCCGTGGTCCCTGGAAGTTTTAAAATTTTGCAAGTTCTGAGTTTAAAATTTGAATCGATTTATGAGGTGTTACAATATCTCCCCCTTGGGATCATTCGTCATCGAATGAAGACTAAGCAAGGAAAAACTGGAGAGAACGACAGCCCAACCAATAACAAAACATGGAAGCCAAGGAATAAACATGAAAACTAAAGTTTTCAACTTAAAACACGACTGAATCAACTTTGAAAACATGAATACATGCTAGGATCATGAGGAAAACGAGTGGAATAGTATCAGAGGAACATACTAAGGAGGAAACTATTACCTCAAGCTGAAACGGAATCAGAAGGGAAGAGATGAGGGTACTTGGCTTTCATGGCTGCTTCTGCTTCCCAAGTAGCTCCCTCAACAAGTTGATTCCTCTAAAGAACTTTTACCGAAGCGACTTCTTTGTTTCTCAACCTCCGAATCTGATGATCAAGGACCTCCATGGGAACCTCCTCATAAGTGAGACTATCCTTCACACCCACAACCTCCAAACGTACAATCAAGGTCGGATCACCAACACACTTCTTCAATAAGGAAATATGGAAAACCGGATGAACCGCTTCTAAATTCGATGGCAAATCCAACTCATAAGCAACACTACCAACTCTTCTCAGAATTCGATAAGGACCTACAAAATGGGGACTAATCTTCCCTTTCTTGTCAAATCTCATCACACCCTTCATGGGTGACACCTTCATAAAAACCCAATCATCAACCTCAAATTACAATTCCCTCCTTCTCACATACGCATATGATTTCTGTCGACTCTGAGCAGTCTTCAACCTCTCCCTAATAAGTTGAACCTTTTCCATAGTCTCATGAACCGAATCTGGACCAATCAAAGCTGCCTCACCTACCGCAAACCAACAAATAGGAGACCTACACCTTCGACCATAAAGTGCCTCATAAGGAGCCATCTGGATGCTAGAGTAAAAGTTGTTGTTGTAGGCAAACTCGATAAGAGTAAGTGATCATCCCAATTACCTTTGAATTCAATCACGCAATCTCTCAACATATCCTTCAAAGTCTGAATAGTATGCTCTGCCTGTCCATCCGTATGTTGGTGAAAAGTTGTGCTAAGCTTCCCCTGAGTACCAAGACCTTTCTGAAATGACCTCCAAAACTAGGAGGTTAACTGAGTACCTATAATGGAAATGATAGACAAAGGAACACCATGCAATCTGACTATCTCCCGAATGTAGAGTCTGGCATAATCGTCTGCTAAATTCGTAGTCTAACAGCCAAGAAGTGGGATGACTTAGTCATCCGATCGACAATCACCCAAATGGAATCATGTTGCCTTTGAGTACGAGGCAACCTAGTGATAAAGTCCATATAGATCGGTTCCCACTTCCAAGTAGGAAGGTCAATGTCCTGAGTCATGCCACCCGGTTGCTGATGCTCTACCTTCACTTGCTGACAGTTGGGAATCTTAGCCAAAATACCGGCTATGTCCCTCTTCATAGCATTCCACCAATAGACTTTCTGTAGATCACGGTACATCTTGGTGGCACCAGGGTGAATAGAATATCTGGAACTGTGAGCCTCAGTCAAAATCTATTGTCTCAACCCATCTACAACTAGCACACATAATCGACCCTGATAGTGAAGCACACCATCTCCCCATTGGGAGAAAACCTCAACCCTTTGCTGATGGACTGCACCCTTTAGCTGAAGAAAAATAGGATCACTGTCTTGCTTTGCCTTCACTTCAGCTACCAAAGATGATTCAGAACCATTCTAAACAATAACACCACCTTTTGTCGAGTCCATAAGGTAAACTCCCAACCGAGCAAGCCTATGAACCTCCTTAACCAATTCCTTATTCCCGTGTTCGACTGAAGACACACTACCCATAGACAATCTACTAAGTGCATCCGCCACAACATTGGCCTTACCTGGATGTTAAAGCACACTCATGTCATAATCCTTAAGAAGCTCAAGCCATCTTTTTTGTCGCAGATTCAATTCCTTCTGAGTGAACACATACTGAAGACTCTTATGATCGGTGAATATATCCACGTGAACACCATACAAGTAATGTCTCCAAATCTTCAAAGCAAAAACCACGGCTGCTAGTTCAAGATCATGAGTAGGGTAGTTCTTCTCATGAACCTTAAGCTGTCTAGAGACATAAGCAATAACTTTAGCACGCTGCATCAAAACACAACCCAAACCAATCCTAGAAGCATCACAATACACAACAAAGTCATTTAGGCCCTCGGGTAGAGCCAACACTGAAGCTGTGGTCAACCTAGTCTTCAATTCCGGGAAGTTCTTCTCACATAGATCATACCACTAAAATTTTACCTTTTTCTGAGTCAACCGAGTCAATGGGGTAGCAATGCAAGAAAACCTTTCCACAAACCTCCTGTAGTAACCAGCCAAACCCAAAAAGCTCTTAATATCGGACGGAGAAGTGGGTCAAGGCCAGTTCTTTACTGCCTCTATCTTTTGAGAACAGTCATAATATAACCCAAAAAAGCAACAGATTGCATCCAAAACTCACACTTGATAAGCTTAGCAAATAACTGCCGATCCTTGTGAGGTTGCAACACCACTCTCAAATGGTCCACATGTCCTCCTCACTCCGAGAATAGATAAGAATATCATCAATGAAAACAATCACAAACATATCCAAATACTATTTGATCACAGAGTTCATCAAATCCATAAAGGCTGCAGGAGCATTCGTTAGACCAAAAGACATAACAACAAATTCATAATGACTATACGGAGTTCTGAAAGCTGTCTTCGGAATATCATAATCTCGAACACGAAGCTAATGATAACCAGATCTAAGGTCAATTTTGGAGAAGAAACTAGCACCCTGAAGCTAATCGAACAAGTCATCAATCCTAGGAATGGGATACCTATTCTTAATTGTGACCTTGTTCAATTGACGGTAGTCAATATACATTCTAAGGGAACCATTCTTTTTCTACACAAACAAAACTGGGGCACCCCATGGGGAAATGCTAGGCCTGATGAAACCCTTATCAAGAATATCCTTCAACTGATCCTTTAACTCTTTAAGTTTCGTGGGAGCCATTTTATAGGGAGGGATAGAGATGGGATTCGTATCTGGAAGAAGGTCTATCCTAAAGTCGATCTCCCCCTCGGGAGGGCCTCTGGGAAAATCTTCGAGAAATACTTCTGGGAACTCATTCACAACAGGGACAGACTGAAGGAATGGGGTTCCGGACTCCATGTCCATAACCCGAACTATATGATAAACATAACTCTTAGAAATCATCTTCCTAGCCTTAAGATAAGATATGAAACGACCTTTAGAGGAAGGGGGACTACCTTGCCACTCTAAGACGGGTTTATTTGGAAACTTGAAACTGACAACCCGAGTACGACAATCAACCAAAGCAGAACAAGCATACAACTAATCCATACCAAGAATAACATCAAAATCAGTCATCTCTAACTCTACTAAATCCGCTGAAGTGACTCTGTGAAGGACTAAGATAGGGTAATTTTAGTAGATTTCTTTTGGCTAGGACTGACTCACCAACAGGAGTAGATACACAAAAGGGTTCTAAAAGCAATTTAGGACAGTTTCGAATTTGCATGCTACATAAGGGGTCACAAAATATAGGGATGTACTGGGGTCCAACAAAGAATATACATCAAGAGAGAAGACTTTCAACATACCAGTGACAACATCCGGTGAACTCTCTTGGACCTGACGAGAGGACATGGCATAAAGATGGTTCTGGCGCAAACCACCAGAACTAGAAGTAGTGCCCGACTGGGCTAGTTGACCTCCTGAGGCTGATGAAGCAGACTGAGCCCTACTACCTCTCTACCTCTTCTTAGCCGAAGGGAAATATCTAATCATGTGTCCAGCCTATCCACATCCAAAGCATGCACCTGTGCCCAAATGACACTCTCTCGGGTGATTCTTCCCACACTTACTGCAAATAGGATGGGAGAATCCTTTAGCAACACTCCCCTGAGACTGCGAATAAGAACCATATCCTCTACCAGTCTGATCATGACGAGGCCTCGGGGCCTGGGTAGGAGCAGTAGCAGAAGAATGAACGGGTCCTGATGACTTCTTCTGAAATAAGGAGCGATGTCCGCCACCGGACCTTTGATGTCTAAAACCCGAACCCTCGGATCTAACTCTCTTGTTCTCTCTAGCCATCTCCCTAATCTTGTCCCCTCGATCTGATGAGCATGATTCATAAGTCTGGAGATACTCATGTCACTCAACATCATAGCAGATCTACACTCTTTTTTCACCAAGTCTGAGACTCGATAGATATACTTGCTCATTTGATCCTGTGGGTCAGCCACCATAGAAGGAGCATATCTGGAGAGTTGAGTGAACCTCAAACTATACTCTTGGACTGTCATAGATCCCTATCTTAAGTTCACAAACTCCTTGGCCTTCGCTTGCCTTAACTCCCTAAAAAAAACCGATCGAGGAAAGCCCTTTCAAAACACTCCCAAGTCATAAGGACCTCGTCCCTAGACCTAGCTTCCTTCCATTGCGTGAACCAGATATGAGCTACATCCTTGAGTCTATAGGATGCTAACTTAACACTATCAACCCCACCCACTTACATAACATCAAAGATTTTCTTCACCTCATCTAAAAAGTTAAGCGGATCTTCCCCAACCTTTGAACCCCAGAATTCTGGCGTGTTCATATGGATAAAATCACAAACTCGGGCCACTACCCCACCTTGAGGATGGATGGGGATAGGAGTCGATTGGTTGGCCTGAGTGGCCAAGGTCTGGGCTAGTATATGGATGGTGTTCCTGAACTCCTCATTCGTGACCTCGAGGGATGGAACTGGAGGAGCAGAATTTCGATCGGCTCGATGAGGCATAACACATCGAGACATAATCTAAAATGTACAAGGAAAGGATTAGAGGGATATTAGAGTTAAACTCTAACGCACGATGTGATCATGAAAGAAGTGAGGTTTTTCTAAGACATCTCATAGCTTCCCTCTCATAAGTGTGGCGCGCTTCACACACATGAAAGAGATTCTACTCGATACAGCTTTCAGACATCCTAGGACTCTTGAACCTGAGGCTCTGATACCAAGTTTTTCACGCCCGGAGGTTACCCTCTAGACGTAACACGGGACCTGAGACCGCAAGTGCCTCAAGCTAACCCTTGGTCATAACATAACTCAGGTATATCAACTAAGCATAGTGGAAGTACCATGAGAATTAGATAACTCAATCCATGAGATAAAATCAAGAGGAACATGATTCGAAAGAGATCCAAATATTGTCTATGTCTGATAAACCTCTACACATGACATAAGGAGTTGCTAGGACAAGACCCTAGCTAACTTAAGGTACGAAATTAAATAATCAAAACTAGCTAAAGTCATAACTAGCCCTCAAATAATAAGGACTCACCAACACTGACTGGATATGGCCTGTGGTCTCTAGCCACGTGCCTGAGGGAGGGAACCAGAATCTGCATCATCAAGAGGATGTAGTGCAAAATATGTGTCAGTACTATAGGATATACCTAGTATGTGAGATATGCATGATCATGATAAAAACATACTTAAAATATGCTTAAAATGAGCTCTTTCGAAATAAGAGATAGCATAAGAAATTATCAAGGTATAAGACATAAACATGAAGTAAAGTTAAGGTTCAAAGTAAGGTATCATATAACTTCATAACTTGAAAATAATCATGTGGAAGTTTCTCTTAACCGATATTAAACCATGATGAGCTATATGGAGTCCATTGTCATGCACCCACATTGAAAAAGGTTGTCCTAACCAGCCAAGGTTAGAACCACAATCATAAGGATCCTTTTATAAGCCACGGAGGGAAACCTACGGTGGCAACGTAGTTTTGGACTTGGGTTATTTAGTACCCTTATTACTCGGTGCTAAATACTAATCCCAAAACATATAACATGAGGCTAACATACATGTGACATATCTAGATGTCAAGCTTGTTCATAAACATATTTATAACCCGGATCTTCATACTACTCATGAATCTTGGTTTAGAAAATAATTTATGAGCATTGATGGCATATCGGGTGTCTTGCATTGCATAATAGTTCATAACTTAAAAACTTGGATGACTCTAGTTCAATTTCATAATAACATATACTTTCATAGAACATAGGAACTAGGCATGCACTTGCTTGAAAATCCATGAAAAACATGCTATCTAATACCAATTTTTCTTAAATCAGTTCATGGATGTAGGATTTACCATAATTATCCTTCAATTCATAAAATGGGAGTTCACATTTAAAACCCATGCAAAATCATGCAACTTAATATAGATTTCATAATAGAATCATGAGAAGACAATTTATAGCAAAACCCATAAGAATTGGGTAAGAACCTTAATTTGAAAGTTCATGAAATCAAAATAAAAATTAGTGGTTTTGGGAACAAGGGTGGAAGGAACCCATTGTTGATTATCCACATACCTTGATTGAAGCTAACTCACTTGAAATTTAAAATAAAGGAGACTTGAACTTGGAGCTTGAGACTTGGGGCTTGAAAGAGTTATTTTCCTTTTTGGGAGATGAATGAAGATTTGAGGATGTACTTAGGCTAATGAGGGTGGAAACTCCTTCTAGAAGTAGTCAAAACAACCTCATTTAGGAGTTAAAAGTGTGGGTAATTATAAGAATATCCATGGGACTTAATTAAGAAAAAGCTATATTAATGCTCGGCTTAAGGTTCCATGGATATCTTCCATGGACAGTAGAACTTCTCATGGCTCGTGGACTTGAGTCATGGTTCCTAAGCCAAAATTTCAGGCTGCGGATAACTTTTCACGGACTAATAGGATGACCCGTAGAAACTTCTACCAGTCGTGGAACCAATTCATGGTTCCAGGGAAAATGGTCACTCTCTGTCTGATTTCCACGGGTTGGTACCACGATCCGTGGAAACATCCATGAACCGTGAAACTGACTCGTGGTCCTCAGACCTGAGGGTGGTCTGTAGGACTGGGATCACAAGTCTTTTCCATGACTCGTGGAACTTTCCACGAATTGTGGACTTGACCCGTGGCCCCTGGAAGTTTTAAAATTCTGCAAGTTCTGAGTTTAAAAGCAGAATCGATTTCCGTGGTGTTATAAAATCAATACAACTCTGAAGCTCTGTGGTACCATATAAGTGTTACCCCATAGGTATAGCCTGACCATCCCGTAGGTACGGTCTACCCAGCCTGTAGACATGGTCTGCCCGACCCAAAGGCGCGGTAATATATTATAACTGCTACCCCATAGGTACAGCTTGCCCATTCCATAGGTATGGTTTTCCAAGCCCGAAGCACGGTAATATAATATAACTACTACCCCTTAGGTACATCCTTCCCATCCTGTAGGGACAATCTGCCCGGCCCGAAGGCACGGTAATAGTAATCAGAATGTAAGCTCCAAAACCCTATAGTGTCAGTGTCTGCTGAGGCCAAAACAAGTTCATAGGCGGATAAAAACAACACAATAATATCATGTAATCACAGGTGACCTTAATAAAATCATAACATGCTTTTGTAGGCTGCTAAGTAAGGAATAGAGTGCTTCTGATAGTCGCTATATCATATTGTGGATCCAAACTCAATACAATACGACCATAAGTCGAATAACGATGTTACAGAGGCTATACAAGCTTTAGCCTTAAAGGCCATGCCAGAAAGTGAAAGGGAAGCCTTAACATACCTTTCAGATGAAGCCTCAAAGTTTTTGCTGGGAAGCATGAACAAACTATCATAACGCAACAATTGCTAGAATCAACAAGGCTGCAAAAATGAGGCCAATAACAATAATAAATGGCAGCTAAATCCAACAACATTATGCTAACCACATCTAAAAGGAGCGACGAGCTCTCGAGGCACTATTTCAAGGCGTACTTCATGTTGTTCAATCCAACAACCATCGTACGTGACTCTAATAAGAATCACACCAACCTACAGTCCCTCCAACACCTTAACACCATTAATATATAACAATAACAACCCAACTCAATAAGACAAAGGGGCTTCCTGGAGCCACAGAATCTAAAATACCACTTTGTGACTCAAAAATCTATAAAATAATACTAGAACAAAATTCTTTGAAATATCAAGATAAATAATTTTCCTCCTTTCAGTAACAACTACGGAGCCAAAATCACCAAGAAACTACTACAAGTCATTGGAAAATACACTTTTGGTAACTAGAAGCTTAGAATCTCGATTCAACAAATAATTAAGTGTACAAGATCCTTACTTTACCAATATAACTCCATACATACTTTCAAATACTCAATAAACACCTTCTACCTCGATGCAATAACACCCATGGTGATACATCATGAAATCGATGGGGCAAATTATACCAAAATGATGAGCTGGCGATGTAGAGCAACTTTTGTTAAAATTCTGAGTTGAAAGCACCAACATTAATGGAGAATTTAGGGGATTTATTTTCTGATTTTATGTGATTTTTTGGTGAATTTTCTGAGTTAAAACGAAAGTAAATCATCCTTTATAAAGCTAAACTGACATAGGGGATAAGGGGCCCACCTTGACATACTTGCTTGTGCAGTCTTACAAATATAAAAATATCTCTCTATTCAGAAGCCATATGGATGAACAGTTTAGTAAGTTGGAAACTAGACTCGTAGACCTTCGATTTGGTAGGTCAGGTCCTTCTAACTCTTTATAGATTGGGAGAAAATCTTCAAGACATTTGACCCAAATTTCCAGAGAATTTCTTAATGGAATTTACAATAACTTTCCCCGACTTTTATTTTGTGACTTGCTTGACTTCAAAACTGAACATATAACCATTGTGAAATTAAATTACCTCATAAAATATTCTCCCTAACATATTAATAACTCTTAGTCTTACCCCAAAAGTATAAGTTAATCCAATGTTCGAACGGGTGGGGTGTTATATCATCCCCCCTTAGAGACAATCGTCCTCGAATGAAGATAATGTGCATGGCATCACTAGAAAAATCACTAGAACTTGTAAACTGCCAATGTAATGTACCTCAAGTACTCTAATGTGGGTCTACTATCTATCTATTCTGAACATCATCTGAAGAAGTGAACAAGTGGAGATATCTGGACTTAATGCCCTCTTTAGCTTCCCACGCCATCTCCTCGATATTACGGTTCCGCCATAATACTTTCACTGAAGCTATGACCTTATTATACAATCTCCTAATGTGGCGGTCTACTATGGCTACAAAGACTTCATCATAAGACAGTTCCTCTGAAATCTGAACATCTGTTATCGATACTATTTGTGTTGGATCTCTGATACACTTTTGTAACATAGAATCATGAAAGACTAGGTGCACTGCCTCTAATTCTGGAGACAAATCTAGCTGGTAAGCAACTCTATATATCTGTAGCACAATATGGTAAGTTTCAATATATCGAGGGCTCAGCTTGCCTTTCCTGCCAAGTCACATAACGCTCTTCATTGGCAAAACCTTCAAAAAGACTAAATTGTCAACATTGAACTTTAAGTCCCATTGCCTAACATCTCAATATGATTTCTTGCTTCTCTGAGCTATCAACAATTTCTCTCTGATCATCTTAACCTTTTTCACGACCTATTGTACTACGTTAGGTCTAAGTAATCCTGACTCTCATACCTTAAACTAACCAAGAGGGGATCGGTATTTATGCCCATATAAAGCTTTGCACAGTGCCATATTAATACTGGAATGATATCTGTTATTTTAAACAAACATAATAAGTAATAAGTTATCCTACCAGTTCCCCCTAAAATCTAGCACACATACCCATAACATATCCTCGAGCGTCTGGATCGCACATTTGGCTTGGCCATTAATCTGAGGATGAAAAGTCATACTCAAATTAACCTGAGTCCCTAAAACCTTCTGGAAAGATCTCCAAAAATGTGTCGTAAAATTATGCCCCTCTGTCTGAAATAATTGATACTAGGACATCATGAAGTCTGACTACCTCTCTAATGTACAACCCATCATAATCTTTAGCTTAGAATGTGGCAGTGACTAGAAAGAAATAGGATGATTTTATTAGCCTATCAATAACCACCCATATAGAATAAAACTTCCAACGCGAATAAGGCAAACCTGTGACAAAAATCCATATTTATTGCCTCCCACTTTCACAATGGAATCGCTTTCTCCTGAATTAGCCCACTGGGCTTCTAATGTCTACCTTTACCTGCTGACAATTTAGGCATTGTGCCATAAACTTAGCTATGTCCCTCTGCATTCTCGGACACCAATAAAATCTCCTTAATATCACAATACATTTTTGTGGATACTGGATGAATAAAGTAATGAGGTGCCCCTTCCATAATGTATTGTCGAAGCCCTGCAATATCTAGGACACATAATTGATCACTAAATCTGAGGACTCCATCCCTTTCTATATCAAAGGTTAATGACTCTCGCTACTAAGCCTTTCCTCTGGGCTGCTCTAAATTAGGATACTCGTGCTGCCGTGCCTTCACCTCAACAACTAAAAATGATACGACTATGTCCTGAACTGTGACCCTAGTATTATGGGAGTTTAATAATCTAACCCCCAAACTAACTAGATGATGGAGCTCCTGGGCTATCTCCTACTTCTCTGCTTCCAAATATGAGAGACTTCCCATAGACTTACGACTGAGGGCATCTGCTACTATATTAGCTTTCCCTGGATGATATAAGATATCCGCATCATAGACTTTCAGGAATTCAACCCATCGGTGCTATCATAAGTTTAACTCTTTTAGTCTAAAAGTATAATGGGGGCTCTTATGATCTATATAAATATCAATATTAATGCCATACAAGTAATGCCTCCAAATCTTTAGGGCATGAACAACTGCAGCCAACTCTAAATTGTGGGTCGGGTAGTTCTTTTCATCCTTCTTTAACTGTCTAGGAGCATACACGATTACCTTTCCATGTTGCATCAAAACACAAAGCAGTCTAATGCTTGAAGCGTCACAATACATTGCGTAGCCCTCTGGACCCTCTAGTAAGGTCAGAACTGGTGTTGAAGTCAATCTATCTTTAAGCTTTTGGAAACTCCTCTCGTAGGCTGCAGTCCACTGAAACTTAGCTACTTTTTTAGTCAGCTTTGTCAAGGGTGCTGAAAGTGAAGAAAATCCTTCGACAAACCTTGTGTAATAAACTATTATACCCAGAAAGCTATGAATTTTTTTTGGAGTCATGGGTCAAGGCCAAGTCTTCACAGCCTCAATCTTTTGTAAGTCAACCTGAATACCAGCATCTGATACAATAAGGCCCAAAAAGGCCATATAATGCAACCAAAACTCACACTTCAGGAGCTTACCATACAACCTCTGATCTTAGAGTACCTGAAGCACTACTTGGACGTGGTCTCAATGCTCAGTATCTGAATGAGATATATGAGAATATCATCAATAAACACAATGACAACAAGTCTAAGAATGGCCTGAAGATACTAATCATCAGGTCTTGAGCCTGAAGGCTTTCTTTGAAATATCACTCTCTCAAACAAGTACATGGTGGTACCCTAAATGTAAATCAATCATTGGGAAGCATCGAGCATCCTATAGTGGTAAAAAAACCATTAATCTTCATAGTGGATATGTGTCCTTTATAGTCACCTTATTTAGTTTTTGGTAGTCTATACACTTTTTCAATGAGCCATCTTTCTTCAACACAAATAACACTGGTGCATCCTGATAAGTTGGTAATCTAACAACTTGTTGAGCCTTTACTTATGAATTAGTGCTATGTTTTGATAAGATTTAGAGGTCCTTATGGACTTTATTGATGTTTATTCAGGTACTTATGATCAAAGATGGAAAATAAGAAATTAGACCCAACAGAGTTGAAAAGGAGTTAAAGTGTGAAGGATTGAACAAGATGGAGTTTCTGCTGAGAGGTGTGGACCTCATGCTACATGCATAACATGAGGTGCGGTCCGCACCTCCCACCGCACAAGGCTCAAACATTGGCTGAAGAATCTGTTAAGGGGTGCGGTCATGGTGCGATGCGCACAATGCCTTGTGTGAACTGCACCCCACTTTGCATGAAGCTCTCGATTTGCCTGAGTCACTGGTCCACTAAAGAGGGTATGCGACGCGTACATCACGACGTGCAAATCGCACGTCGCACTGTACACCACCCAAAGGGAATTTTTGTCCAAAGTTATGTGACATTTTGGGAATATTTATAAACCCATTTTAGGTATAATTGTAAATAGTTTTTGGATAGTTCTGAATTTTGAACAATTCTTAGCTTTGTGAAAAAGTTTTCCCTTTTAAGAACAAAAAGAGGGTTTCTCCCAATTCCTTCTTCCCAATTTTTGGAACCACCATTTGTGTACAAATTGAGCTTGGATACTAAGAAATTTAGCTTGAATGGAAGGGAAATTGAATTACCCATTTGTTATATCTTTTTCCTTAAGCATAAGTAGCTAAACCTCTTATCTAGGGATGTGTTGATAATGGGTACTTGATAAATGGGTGTGGGTGTTGCTAATTCTTGTTTATAAATGCTTATTTGACTTGGGTCTAGTGATTTCACCATATTTTAACTCTAAAGTTTGTGGTTGCAAACATTGATTTTCCTTACTTGGTTATGTTCTTGCTTGAAAGAGGATTTCATAACTTTGGATGTGAAATTGCTAGTAGGAACTTGGGTTTTCATTTAGATTGATGCTAGAAATAGCTTAAATTGATGGAATCACCCATTTAACGGTCTAAGCTAGAAATAGTGTGACCTCCCTAAGCATTAGCTTGGTTGTTTATTTCTTAATCAATAGTGCTTGACTTGAGACTATTGAATATATGGTTGTTGATCGAGAGATGAATAACCATACCTATAACCAAGGTTACCCATGTCGTTTATCATGAATTTATATGAATAAGCAATCACCCTATCCCATGTTAGATTCCTATTTGTTGCACATCCCTAGTCGTCCTCTTTATTGTCAACACCCCATTTTACTTTATTATTTTATTTGTTCAATTGCGAAATTGTGACAGATTCCCAATTTCCCCTTTTTTTGTATAACTCACTGGCATTGTGAACTCTGTTTTACAATCACCTAGGCTAAGCTCTATATTCTCTGTGGGATTGACCCCGACATCCGTTGGGAACTATAAATGTGTTTTGATCTAACAATCACCGATACCTCCTAATAAGAGAATACGTTTGAGCGTTATCACATCCCATGGTGACGCACTAAGCCTTATGAAGCCCTTATCTAAAAAATCTTTAAGCTGCTCTTTTAATTCCTTCAATTCTACTGGTGCCATTTTATAGGGAAAATTGAAATTAGTTAGGCATCTGGTAGTATAGTGATAGAAAAATCAATCTCCCGTTATAGGGGAATACAAAGGAGCTCGTCCAGAAACACATCTAGAAACACATTAACTACTAGAATAGATTGAAGCCGGTGGCTCAGAATCAACATCCTGAACTCAAACAATATGGTAAATATAGCCTCTAGTGATCATTTTCTTTGCCTAAAGATAGGAAATAGACCTACCTTTTGTTGTTGATACATTACCCTTCCACTCCTGAGCTACTTCCCCTGAAATATGGAATCTAATAGTCTTTGCTCAGTAGTCAACATTGGCGTAACAAGATGCCAGCCAATCCATGCCCATAATAATATCAAAGTCAAGCATCTATAGCTCTATCAAGTCTACATAGGTCTGACGGCCAACAATCTCTGTCATACAATCTCGATAAACCCTATAGCCAATAATAGATTCACAAACAGGGGCAGACACAATAAAAAGGTTGCTGCAATAGCTCTAGTACTATACACAACTTCCCAGCAAGTAATATGGTAACATATGATAATGTGGAGCCTGTATCCATCAAGACATAAACACAGTAGGAGAAACCACCCAATATACTTGTCGCAACATTTGGCGGTGACTATGAATCCTGATGACCTGTAGTGCATATGTGCAATTCTTGCCACTAGAGGAACTAGATGCTCCCTCTTGGTGTTGACTTATACCTGATAAAATCTGGGAACCGTGCTCTATAGGGTATACTAAGGAAGATAATCATGTTGTTGATCTGTCCATCTATCATGAACCTTGTCGATCCCTAAATGGACAATATCATTGTATATGACCCTCTTGGACACAAAAATATCATATTGTGGAGTCCTGGTAGTATCTCTAAACATTTGTTTATTATATGTATCACAATGTGGCATAGCTGATCTAAACTGATCTGGGACCCTATGTTGTTGTGAGTCTGATGCTTGTGAGCTCTTACCTGGACCTGACCACCCCCGACGATCCAACCTGTTATACCTTGGGAATGTTATAGTAGGGACCTAGGTAGTCTCCTAGAATACTGAGGTTTGGAGACACCCTAGGCCTCTGTCTAAAACATGTGGGCCTAGCCCTCTTCTACTGCCCTCTCTCGACTCTCTCAATTGTATACTGATGATATTAAAGCACCTTTATGTTTTGTATAGTGGCATTAATTCGCATAATTTCCATATTGTTATTATGTGCAGTTTTATTATAAGCCCAATAACAATCATAAGCCGAAGAACTCAACCCTTATGACTCAGCTTAATAGCACGATTTTAGAAAAAAAGGGTAATTTTCCAGAAAAATGTTTGTAGCTTTCTGCTTATAGAATATATTGCACAACACATTTATAAACAAGACTCTACTAGACACGGCTTGTAGACTCCCTAGGATAGGATAATACTTTGATACCAAGGTTTTCACACCCTAAATTCGGGGGGCAAAACGGGCACCTGATGCCAAAACTTAAGCCAATGGCAACCCCGCTGAACCATTTGCCAATGGTGCATAACAGCCACCACAATCAAAAAAACAAGTATATTTTGGCTTAAAAATCAACCTCGTCCAGCAAGACCACTATCGACAGCTCTAAAAAAAATAGCTACTCCCATCAGTTCATATAGAGCAATAAACAGGTAGCACATAAGTCCTGTTTGGGCCGTCGAGTCTGCCATGATATCTAGGAAAGCATAAATTCTATACAGGTTATCGAGGCCACTATGATATATATACAGAAACTGAAAACATGTATATCCAATGTAAACTAGGCCAATGAGCCTCTAAACTGCCAACACAATAACAACTAGGCCCAACTGGCTAACAAGCTACAACTAATAAACATAGAAGGCCAAAATGGCCACCATCGTAGCTATGTAACCCAACAAACTAGTCTGAAAGCCTTTATGAATACAATACTTGGTAGGACAGGGCCCAACCTACCCAAAAAGTTATAAACAACAAAAAAAGGCAAACCTTTAAGGCTCTAGCGACCCTTGAAAGGAAAGAAGTCAACCAACCCGCTGAAAGCTCGGCTATGCTACCTTATAGGTCTATCTAGTCGTCACTTAGAACCTGCAAGCATGAATGTAGCACCCCAAGGCAATGGGACATCAGTATGAAGTAATGTACCGAGCATGTAAGGCAAACTAAAAACTAAAACTGAAGTGTCAAGACTTAACAAAAAGGCAAGAGTAAAACAAAAGGACAATAACTTACTTTCCTACAATAAGACACCATGTAAAGCACATAGCAAACAATAACCTGACCTGGTCCCCATAAGCCCAGCAGATCCAAATGGCATACAATTGCCATAAGTCATAAAGGCACAAATAGTCGCTAAATACCCATACTGGCCCCCTTACCTAGACCCTAATGATAATTTGATCTAAACTGTCTGAATGCATATGTATCGTGAATCAATACAACTCTAAAGCTCTATGGTACCATATAAGTGTTGCCTCATAGTACAGCATGCCTGTCCCATAGGTACGGTCTGCCCGGCCCCATAGGCATGGTCTTCCCGGCCCAAAGGCATGGTAATATAATGTAATTGTTGCCCCGTAGGTACATCCTACATATCCTGTAGGTACGGTCTGCTCGGACCAAAGGCACGGTAATATAATATAACTTTATCCCCATAGGTACAGCCTTCCCATCTTGTAGGTACGGTCTGCCTAGCCCGAAGGCATGGTAATAGTAATCAAAATGTAGGCTCTAAAATCCTTCAGTGTTGGTGTCTACTGAGCCCAAAAGAAGCTCATAGGCGGTAGCAAGATGATAAAAATAACACAATAATATTATGTAATCACAGGTGACCTCAATACAATCAAAACATCCTTTTCTAGGTTGCTAAGTAAGGAATAGAATGTTGATGATAGTCATTATATCATGTTGTGGAGCAAAACTCAATATTATAAGTCCACTAGTCAAATAATGATGTTACACAGGCTATACAAGCTTTGTCCTTAAAGGTCATGCTAGAATGTGAAAAGGAAGCCTTAACATACTTTCCAGCTGAAGCCTCAAAGGTGTCGCTGGAAAGCTCAAACAACCAATCGTAACGCAACAATTGCTAGAATCAACAAGGTTGCATAAGACATAGCCAATTGATAAGGTTTTAATATCACACTCGCGACCAACCAACTCCAAAGAATAAAATAAGGTCAATAATAATAATAAATGGCAGCTAATCCAACAACATTATGCTAACCACATCTAAAAGGAGCGACGAGCTCCCAAGGCACTATTTCAAGGCATACTTCACGTTATTCAATCCAATAACTATTGTACATGACTCCACTAAGAATCACACCAACCCCCAGTCCCTACAACAACTTAACACCATCAATATACAACAATAACAACCCAACTCAATAAGACAGCCGGAGCCACGGAATTTAAAATACCACTTCGTGACTCAGAAATCTATAAAATGATACTAGAACATGGAATTGCGAAGGAGGGTAGTAGTAGGAAGATTACCTTGACAAAAAGCTTTAAAATATCAAGCTAAACAATTTTCCTTCTTGTAGTAACAACCACGGAGCCAAAATTACCAAGAAACTACTACAAGTCATCAAAAATATAACTTTTTCACAATTAGAAGCTTAGAGTCTCGATTCAACAAATAGATAAGTGTACAAGTTTCTTACCTTGCTAATATAACTCCATAGCTATTGCAAAATACTCGATAAACACCTGCTACCTTTCTCAATAACACCCATGGTGATATGTCATAAAATCGATGGGGAAACTATACTAAAATGATGAGATCATGATGTAGAGCAACTTTTGTTAAACTTCCAAGTTGAAAGCACCAATATCAATGGAGAATTTAAGAGATTTATTCTCTGATTTTATGTGATGTTTTGGTGAATTTTCTGAGTTAAAATGAAATAAAATTATCCTTTATAAGGCTAAACTGACATAGGGGCTAACGGCCCTACCTTGACGTACCTGTTTGTGCAGTCTTACGAAAATGCAAATATCTCTCTATTCAGAAGTCGTATGGATGAACAATTTAGTGCATTGAAAATTAGACTCATAGACCTTCGATCTGGTAAGTTGGTGACCTTCTAAATCTTTATAGATTGGGAGAAATTTTTTGAGACATTTGACCTAAATTTCCAGAGAATTTCTTAATGGAATTTACAATAACTTTCCCCGACTTCTATTTTGCAACTTCCTTGACTTCAAAACTTAAGATACAATCATTGTGTAATTAAAATACCTCATAAAACACCCCCTTGATATATTAAGAACTCTTAGTCTTACCCCAAAAGTACAAGTTAATCCAACGTTTGAACGGGTGGGGTGTTATACTTGAAAAATTATCTTACGAAAAGATTTTATTTAAATCAAGTTTGTGATTTAAAATTAATTAAATTGCATAATTAGTCTTTTTCCAAAAAAATAATAATTAAGATTTTGTGTCAAAATGGTTATATTTAATTGTAATGATTATGAAGCTCGATTAATTAGTAAGAAAATTAATTTATCTCAATTAAACCTCAAATTATAATATTCGGTTACAATTCTTTTGACTAAAACATCCAAGGGACATGTTCCCTCATTACACTCTATTATTGGGTCATTTTAAGACCATTACAATTATTTAATTGAGCCCAATTCTCAGACCCAAATACTCACCGACCCGTCCCACTCCCTTAATTCCCCCAACTAAATTCAATCCCCCTATATCCTATACATATTCATCCGTATACACAAATTCACATATACAAACCCCGTGTTCACTCCATATGCACCTCACGCTCCTACATTTTCTCTCAAAACAACGCGTAACTCCATCTCACACGCCCCTCTTTTTATCTTCTTCTTCTTCGTTTCCTTTTCTCTTTCCTAGAAGCAACAACAAGAACAACAATAGAACAACCTAAAGAACAACTCTAAACGACGCCTCCAACCCTAGAAATCTATCAACTCCATCAATTTCCCTTTATTTTCCTTTAATTTATATGTTTTGGTGCATTGTACATGTTCTAGAAGAATCTAGAATTGCCAAGGTGTCCAGCCAACGTTCTAATCCCTTGAAATGGGGCATCCTTCACTCATTTTTTACCCTATGTGGCTCAATTTCTTGTCCACAAAGGAATTTCCATTTTGAATTTCAAAATTTTGAAAGAATTCTATCCAGAAAACCCAAAGTTCCCCCCTATTTGAATCGTAAAATTTCCCCTATATATATACCTCCCTTCTCACTAGTTTAAGGGGGATGTTCCAAGAGAATTTTGAGAAGAATTTTGGTCAAAAAATTGGAAGTTTAGGTCGATTGTTGGAAGTTTTAGTAAGAAATTCTGAGAGGTTTTCAAAAAGTATGAAAGTTTTCATAAGCTCTTTTCTCTAAAATTTTATGGTATTCTGGAGGGTCCTTTTATCTTTCCATTGGAATTAGAGGAATTTTGGTTCATCAAAAGTCAAAGTAATCCCATAAATTCAACTCGTCGTCTCAACTCTTGCATTGAAAAGGGTAAAATCCCCCTTCTTTTCACTTTACTTTTTTGTTTTCATAGTATTTAGCTTGTTATTGTTATCTTGGTGTGTTAAGTTTTGTTGTTGATTGAACACTGTATTGAGGGTTGGTTTATTAAGAAGAATTATGAGTTGAGTTTTGGGAAATTGTTGAGCTCAGGAAGAGGCTTTGAACCAATAGGTCTGGTCTCTCCTAATGTGCTCCTAAGATCCAATACTCCTCATTTTTCTCTCTTGATATTTGCTTAGGAGTAGGTGATTAGTATGTTTGTTTCCTATATGGTATGAAAAGAATAGGAAGAGTCTCTACTTAGTTTGTTTAAGGATGATCCTTTGTTATGATGTTTAGGCATTGGTCCTGTGTTGATTTATGCCTTGATGTCTTCTTGTTAGAGCACTGTTACCTTCTTGTTTGCTTGAATTTGTTTCCTTTTGGCTCGGTATGAATCAGTGTAAGATAAGAACTATTAGGAATTAGGTTGTTCTTGATTCTGATTCCTTAATTTGATTGTATATGTATGATTGAATCATGTGCTTCCTCCCCCAAAAAAACTGCTTGCTTCCTTAAAAATCATCGTCTCTTCCCTCTCTTTCTTTTTAATTTTTAAGGAGTTTGATTCATGTGATCTTTACCTATCTGTAAAAATTAGTGAATAGTGCTTAGAATTATTGATTTTCTTCACTAGATAATTTTGTTTAAACACCATCTTTAGTGAGAATCATGTTACTTGTTTGAATGCATGTACACACTTGGATGAGGAAAAAATAAGGCTTTACTCTGCGAGCTCATCCATGTTTAAATATATTCCTTTAACTTATCCATTGCCTTTCAATTTAGAGCTGCTTAAAGTCTTCATCACCTCCTTAATTTGTAAATTGATCTTTTAAATTTCTCGCTTGGTTGTTAAATGAAATTGTTAAGTTCTGGATGTTTTAATTGTATGTTTGAAATGATCATATAGTAGAATTACCATTTGTATAGATTTCAAAGCATTTACTTGCCTAGCATCATTTATTAATTTCTTTTCTTTTCTTTGTATGTGAATGAGCATGAAATTTTTTTTAAAGCTCAGAACCTCTTGCATTTCGTAATGTGCTAGGACCAAATTTGCCTCCCATCAAGTCATTTGTCCAGAAAAAAAAGCGGGTATCAAATGCAATAGTAACAACAAGGAAGTGGGCCAGAATCCAAGATATTTGGCAGCAATAATAGTCCTATATAGGACTGATAAATAGGAAAAATACAGGCGTATCAATTGATATACAAGGAAAATGATGTTGATAAATAGATGACATACACAATGGTATACGAGGCAGGGAATGGGCTGAAGTCCATTAAATCTGGATGTGAACCCTATATTTTTTTCGTGAAATATACGTAGCGTGACATGAGTAAATAAGGTGTATATGACTTTGTGTATCATGTTAGGAGAATAAGTTTGTAAAGGGGTGGTAATATCAAAGAATTAAACTAAAGTTTTAGGTCAAGGATGCCCTTAAACAAGTTCGAGTTAAAGAAATGCCTCGTGTAACACTCCGCTCGTTCGAAAGGTTTAAATTAACCCGTACCTTTGGGGTAATACTAAGAGTGTATTATGTGCTAATAAGGATGTGTTATGAGGTAATATAGTCATACAATGGTCGTAGGTTAAGTTTTAAAGTCAAGCAAGTTGCGAAATAAAAGGTGGCAAAAGTTGGTGTAAGTTTCTTTAATAAACTTTTTGAAATTTGGCTCAAATGTCTCGGCACTTTTCTCCCATTATATAAAGTGTTAGAGGGCCTCCGACCTACCAAATTGAAGTTCCATGAGTCTAATTTTCAATGCAATGAACTGTTCATCCATACGACTTCATAATAGAGAGATATTAGCATTTTGTAGGACTATGCAAGCAGGCACGTCAAGGTAGGCCCCCTAGCCCCAAGTCGGTTTAACTTTATATAAGCTCATTTGACTTCGTTTGAACTCAAAAGAATCAACCAAAATTCATGAAAAATCATTAGGAAAGTCCCCAAATTCTCCATGGATATTGATTCTTTCAACTCAAAAGTTTAACAGAAGTTGCTCTACATCGCGAGCTCATCATTTTAGTATAGTTGTCCCCGTCAATTTTATCGTGTATCTCCATGGGTGTTATGGAAGCAAACTATCAGCTATTTATTGATTATATGGCAGTATCTATGGAGTAATATTATTAAGGTAACGATCTTGTACACTTATTTATTTGTTGAATCGAGATTCTAAGCTTCTAGTCACGAAAAGTTGTATTTTTCGATGACTTGTAGTAGTTTCTTGGTGATTTTAGCTCTATTTTTTGTCATTGAAAGGAGGCAACTTTTTTATCTTGGGATTTCAAAGCTTTATGTCAAGTTAATCTTCCTCCTACGACCCTCCTTCGCAATTCCATGTTCTGGTATCGTTTTATAGATTTTCGAGCCACGAAGTGGTATTTTGGATTACATAGCTCTGGGCAGCCCCTTTGTCTTATTGAGTTGGATTGTTATTTTTGTATATTTATTGTGTGAAGGTGTTGTAGGGACTAGGGAGTTTGTGTAATTCTTATTGGAGTCACGTACAACGATTGTTGGATTGAGCGGGTAAAGTATGCCTTGTTATATTTCCTCAGGAGCTCATCGCTCTTGTGAGATGTTGATAGTTTCTTGTTGTGGTTATTACATGTTGGCTTGGTAGAGATTATGATGTCATTTATTGATTTATAGAGGGCCGGTTGTAATGACGATCTTAACACTTTATCAATTATTTGTGGGTCATTCTTGCAGCCTTGTCAATTCTAGCAATTGTTGCATTACCTTGGTTGGTCAAGCTTCATAGAGACACCTTCGGGCTTCGGTTAAAAGGTACTTTAAGGCTAAGCTTCATCCTTTTTTTGAGCATGAATTTTTAAAAACTCTTAAATCATCAAATGTGATATTTACTATTTTATTGCTAGAAAGACCTTGTATGAAAGGCATTGGAATTGCAGCTGAAGTATTTTTGTGACTCTATTATGTTGATATTCCACTCTTTCAGTTATATAGGGTATTCAGCGTCTATATGTCATTTTGTCGACTCCCTTGACTATAGGTCCATATGTATATATTCTTATTCTTCTTTGGGTGTTGTGACTTAAAATGGTTGTGAAGGAACATTAAGAATTTGCAACAAGTCCTCCTCCTTGCTAATGTATTTTTTTTGGAAAACTCTAAAATAATAAGTCAATTTCTAAAACTTTTAAATGTAACTCATATTTTTAAACTACCAAAGGAAATGGTTTTTGAAATAATTTTTTTTACAAGCTATTAAGTAAACATATATAGAAACTAAGTGAAGCACCTTAACCTCTTTATGAACATCCTCAGGTTTAAGTTAACTTTCTAAAGTCGATTTAAGTGTTCAAGTTTATTCTAATAGCACATGAGGTTCTACGAGGCATTTACATGTCACACGAAAGTGATTACGAGATTCTGAGGATAAAGAGTATTAGGGGGTCAAGAATGGCAACATAATTATAATAAATTCATGCATTACAAATTCATAACATGACATGTTATGCATTCTACTCTCGAGCTATAATCGGGAGGTATGAGGCCTATTGCCTATATTTATACGTATGAGACACATATGGTCACAAGTTGGCAGATATGATGCCGGTTAGCTATCGAAAGATACCACCATTACTAGCATTTAGTTGGGTATGACATGCATTTGCATTGGTATATGAATACGTATTCACGATATACGATTACACGAGCATACTATGCATATTTGATTTTTATTAGGTCAGATGTCGGCCATGGAGGCTATCAGATTTTCAATTTTAGGTGGTATCTCTATTACCCTTTTTACAACAGCTATTTATGATTCTACTTTCTGCCTTACATACCATTACCTTTTTATTCGTACTGACATCCCATTGCCTAGAGACGTTGCATTTTTCTTTCATACGTGCAGGTCCAGGTAGGGATTCTGATCAACCCCTCTGCTAGGATTCAGGGTTCGGTAATGAGTTGGTAAGCTCCACCTCTTCCTGAAGCTTTTGTAGGATGTTTACTTTTGTTGTACAGTTTGGGTATAGTTGGGGCCTTGTCCTGAACAGTGATTATGACACTCTTAGAGGTTATTGTGGACACAGTATTCTGGGTTTCTTTCCGTATCTTCCGGTCTCCAGCGTAGGCTTGGCATGTATATATATATGTATATATGTCTTTAGTTGTGGCCTTGTCGGCCAACTAGTACTTTATATCTTTTTGGCTTGTCTACCATTATCTATGTGACTTGTTGTCATTCAAGTTATGACCTTAATGGTCCGGGCTTAGTATATCAGATGTTATGCTGCCGACCTTCTGGGCTCATAATTGAGTCAGTTAGTATGTTTTAGTGGCTAACTCGGTCGAACAAGGTATGAAGTGTTAGTCGCGCCTCCCCTAGGTTGGGGCGTGACAAACATGGTATCAGAGTAGGTCGTGTCCTAGGGATTCCACAAGCCATGTCTAGTAGAGTCTTATTTATGGGTGTGTTATGCACCACACTTATAATCAGGAGGCTACATGGCATTTAGGAATGGTTACATTTATTTCAATTGAAAGATCATGCTACAGAGTGGAGTTATAAGTATATATAAAATCTAAATCGTGCTTTGTGTTTCTTATCTGACTGAGTACTTACGCTCAGAAGTATTTATTAAGGTTGTATGATAAAGATTATTAATCATCAGAACTTTTTAGACCTGATAGAGCTAGAGATGCTCGACTTTGTTATTAATATGGGCATGGTTTGGCTGACACCTTGTTATGCCAATGTCGAGTGCCAAGGGAAGACTATTAGATTTCAGGTCCTAGGAGAAGTATTACAAGAATGGAAGGGTAATGCGGCTACGCCAAAAGGCAAGTTTATTTCCTATCTCTAGGCAAAGAAAATGGTTGCCAAAGGCTACACTTACCATATCGTCCGATTTTAAGATATTAATGCTAAGACATCAAATATTTAGTTTATTCTAGTGGCTAATGAGTTTTCAGATGCATTTCCAGGTGAGCTTCCTGGTATTCCACTAGAACAGGATATTGATTTTTCTAATGATACATTACCAGATGCCCAACCGATATCAATTCTTCTCTATAGAATTGCACCAGCAAAATTGAAGGAATTGAAAGAACAACAGGAAGATCTATTAGATAAGGGATTCATCAGGCCTAGTGTGTCACCCTGTGGTGCACCAGTGTAATTTATAAAGAAGAAAGATGACTCATTGCCAAAGTGTATAGACTATCAAAAACTTAATAAGGTGACTATAAAGAACAAATATCCACTACCAAGAATTGATGTTTTTTTTACCAACTACATGATGGTTGATGCTTCTCAAAGATTGATTTACATTTAGGGTACCACCATGTACTTGTTTGAGAGAGTAATATTCCAAAGACAACCTTTAGGCTTTGATATGGCCATTTTGAGTTTCTTGTAATGTCTTTCGGGTTGACGAATACCCAAGCAATATTTATGGACTTGATGAATAGTATATCCATGCCATTTTTAGACTTGTTTTTTATTGTATTAATTAATGATATTCTGGTACATTCTCGATCAGAGGCCAAGCATAGAGATCATCTCCATGTAGTGCTTCAAGTATTCCAAGGTTAGAGGTTGTATGTTAAGCTCTCGAAGTATGAGTTCTGGTTGCCTTTTGTGTTTTTTTGGGGGGACCATATTGTAATAAATGTTGGTATTCCAGTTGACTTACAGAAGATTGAGGCCGTGAAGACTTGGTCTAGACTCATGAACTCGGTAGAAGTTTATAGCTTTCTGAGGGTTAGCAGACTATTACAGAAGGTTTGTCAAAGGATTTTCTTCACTTTCAGCACCCCTGACAAAGATGATTCATTAAAAAACCTAAGTTTTAATAGACTATAGTCTGCGAGTGGCGATTCTAATAGTTAAGAGATAGATTGACTTCACCACCAGTTCTGACCTTAGCAGAGGGTCCAAAGGGACACACAATGTATTTTTATGCTTTAAGCATTAGGCTGCTTTGTGTTCTGATGCACCACACAAAAGTAAATGCTTATGCTTCTACATAGTTAAAGAAGAATGAAAAGAACTACCCGACCTATGATTTAAAGTTGGCTTCATTTATTCATGCCCTGAAGATTTTTAGGCATTACTTATTTTTCATTAATATTGATATTTATGTAAATCATAAGAGCCCCCAATATACTTTTAGACTGAAAGAGGTGAACCTGTGATAGCATTGATGGCTCGAATAGATAAAAGACTATGATATGGATATCATATATCATCCAGGGAAAGCCAATATAGTAGAGGATGCCCTCAGTCGTAAGTCTATGGGCAGTCTATTGTATTTGGGAGTTGGGAAGCGGGAGATGGCCTGAGAGCTCCATCAGTTAGCTGGTTTGGGGGTTAGATTATTAGACTCTGATAATACTAAAGTCATATTTTAGGACTCAGTAATATCATCTCCAGTTGTAGAGGTGAATCCATGACAAAACGAGGATCCTAGCTTAGAGCAGCTCAGAGGCAAGACTCAGCAGTGGGAGTCTTTAGCCTTTGATAGAGCAGGAGATAGAGTCCTCAGATTCAGAGATCGCTTATGTGTTTCGAATACCGCAGAGCTTCTACAGCAGATTATGGGACATGCAAACCATTCTCGCTACTCTATTCACATAGGATCCATGAAAATATATCATGATATAGAAGAGATTTATTGGTCTCCATGGATGAAGAGGGACATAGCTAAGTTCGTGGCATAGTTCCCAAATTGTTAGCAGGTAGAGGTAGAGCATCAGAAGCCTAGTGGGCTGACTTAGGAGATAGTTGTTCCACTGTAGAAGTGGGAGGATATAAATATGAATTTTGTCCCATGTTTGCCTCATTTGCGATGGAAGTTCAATTCCATTTGGGTGATTATTGATAGGCTGACAAAATCAGCCCATTTCTTGCTAGTCAAGGCTACATTCTAGCTGAAGGTTATGATGGGATGTACATTAGAGAGATAGTTAGACTTTACGGTGTCCCAGTATTAATTATTTCAGATAGAGGGGCACAGTTTATAGCACATTTATGGAGATCCTTCCAGAAGGTTTGGGGACTCAAGTTAATCTTAGTATGACTTTTCATCCTCCAATTGATGGCCAAGCCGAACGTATGATCTAGACGCTCGAGGATATATTATAGGTGTGTGAGCTAGATTTCAGTGGGAACTGGTCTGATCACATTTCACTTATTGAGTTTGCTTATAATAACAACTTCCAAGCTAGTATTCAGATTGCTCCTTACGAAGCACTATATGAGCAGAAGTGCAGGTCGCTAATTGATTGGTTCGAGGTTGGGGAAGCAGAGATGCTAGGTCATGATCATGTCCAGCAAGTGATAGAGAAGTTAAAGCTTATTAGAGATCAATTATAGACAGCACAGAGTCAGCAGAAGTCTTATGCAGATGTTCAACGGTGAGACTTAGAGTTTGATGTAGATAACTGTGTTTTCCTGATAGTATTTCCTATGAATGGTATCATGTGATTGGGCAAGAAAGGGAATCTCAATCCCAGGTATGTAGAGCCATAAAAGATTATTCAAAGGATCGATAGGGTGACGTGCGAGCTTGATTTACCTTCAGAATTAGAAGCAGTCCATCCTGTGTTCCATGTATCTATATTGCAGAAGTGCATTGGAGATCCTTCGCGTATTGTTCCCATTAAGGATATTTGTATTGTTGAAGACTTGTCTTATGGTATGGTGTCAGTGGATATCTTAGATTGGCAGATAAGAAAGCTTCAGACTAAAGAAGTGGCTTCTGTGACAGTATTATGGCAGAAACACAACATAGAGGAAATAACTTAGGAAGCCGAGGGGGAAATGAGGAAGAAGTACACCGTAGCTATTTATGACTTAAGGTGAGTCACATTTCAATAATTGATAAGTATTCCTTTAGAGTAACTTAATTGAATTTTAAATAACTTGAAAGTGAAGTTTATATGTCTAGTCGTGAGGTAGCTATACGAAGCCTTGTAATTGAAATTTTCATAATTAGATTTAAGATTTACAAAAGTAACAAATATAGCCTCGCAGATAACATAGTAGAGGCAAATAAATCCAACCAAGGAATTGTTTTGATCCATTCACGGATGAATGTTCTCAAAGGGAGCAGAATGTGAGACCCTGTATTTTCTTTTCGTGTAATATACATAGCGTGACATGAGTGAATAAGGTGTTATGACTTGGTGTAGCATGTAAGGAGAATAAGGTTTCAAAGGGGTGGTAATATCAAAGAATTAAACTAAAGTTTTAGGTCAAGGATGCCCTTAAATAAGTTCGAGTTAAAGAAATACCTCGTGTAAAACTCTGCCCGTTCAGAAGGTTTAAATTAACCCGTACCTTTAGGGTAAGACTAAGAGTGTATTATGTGCTATGAAGGATGTGTTATGAGTTAATATAGTCACGCAATGGTTGTAAGTTAAGTTTTGAAGTCAAGCAAGTTGCGAAATAAAAGTTGGCGTAAGTTTCTTTAATAAACTATTTGAAATTTAGGACAAATATCTTGGTGCTTTTCTCCCAATCTATAAAGTGTTAAAGGGCTTACGACCTATCAAATTGAAGATCTGCGAGTCTAGTTTCCAATGCACTAATTTTTTCATCTATACGACTTCAGAATATAGAGATATTTGCGTTTTTGTAAGACTGCACAAGCCGGCAAGTCAAGGTGGGCCCCCTAACCCCAAGTCAGTTTAGCTTTATATAAGCTCATTTGACTTCGTTTGAACTCAGAAAAATCAACCAAAATTCATGTAAAATCATTAGGAAAGTCCCTATATTCTCCATGGATATTGATTCTTTCAACCTAGAAGTTTAACGAAAGTTGCTCTACATCGCAAGCTCGTCATTTTGGTATAGTTTGTCCTATCAATTTCATCGTGTATCTCCATGGGTATTGTGGAAGCAAACTATCAGCTATTTATTGTTTATGTGTCAGTATCTATGGAGTTATATTGTTAAGGTAAGGATCTCGTACACTTATTTATTTGTTGAATCAAGATTCTAAGCTTCTAGTCATGAAAAGTTATTTTTTCCAATGACTTTTAGTAGTTTCTAGGTAATTTTGGCTCCATTTGTTGTTACTGAAAGGAGGAAGCTTTTTTAGCTTTGGATTGAAAAGCTTTATGTCGAGGTGACCTTGCTCCTATGACCCTCCTTCGCAATTCCATATTCTAGTATCATTTTATAGATTTTCGAGCTACGAAGTGGTATTTTGGATTCCATGGCTCCGGAAAGCCCCTTTGTCTTATTGAGTTGGGTCGTTATAGTTGTATATTGATGGTGTTAAGGTATTGGAGGGATTGGGGAGTTGGTGTGATTCTTATTGGAGTTACGTACGATGATTGTTGGATTGAGCGATGTGAAGTATGCCTTGTTATATTTTCTCGGGAGCTCGTCGCTCTTGTGAGATATTGATAGTTTCTTGTTGGGGTTATTACCTATTGGTTTGGTAGAGATTATGATGTCATTTATTGAGTTATAGAGGTCCGGTCATAATGACAACCTTAAAGCTTTATCAGTTGTTTGTGGGTTATTTTTGCAGCCTTGTCGATTCTAGTAATTGTTGAATTACCTTGGTTGGTCAAGCTTCATAGAGACACCTTCGGGCTTTGGTTAAAAGGTATGTTAAGGCTAAGCTTCGTCCTTTCTTTGAGCACCAATTTTAGAAAACTCCTAAATCATCAAATGCAAAATTTTACTATTTTATTGCTAGAAAGACCTTCTGTGAAAGACATTGGAATTGCAACTGAAGTATTTTCGTGACTCTATTATGTAGATATTCCACTCATTCGGTTATATAGGGTATTCAGCGTCTATATGTCATTTTGTCGACTCCCTTGACTATAGGTCCATATGTATAAATTCTTATTCTTCTTTGGATGTTGTGACTTAAAATGGTTATGAAGGAACATTAAGAATTTTCAACCTGTCCTCCTTCATTGCTAAAGTATTTTTTTTGGAAAACTCTAAAATAATACGTCGATTTCTAAAACTCTCAAATGTAACTCGTATTTTTAACTACCAAAGGACATGGTTTTTGAAATACTTTCTTTTACAAGCTATTAAGTAAACATATATAGAAACTAAGTGAAGCACCTTAAGCTCTTTATGAACATCCTCAGATTTAGATTACCTTTCTAAAGTCGAGTTAAGCGTTCAAGTTTATTCTAATAACACATGAGGTTCTATGATGCATATACATATTACACGAAAGTGATTACATGATTACGAGAATAAAGAGTACCAGCAGGCCAAGATTGGCAACATGATTATGATGACATTCCTGCATTACAAATTCATAACATGACATGCTATGCATTCTACTCCCGAGCTATAATCGGGAGGTGTGGGGTCTATTGCCTATATTATACATATGAGACACAGATGGCTACAAGTACCGAAAGACACCATCATTACTAGCATTTGGTTGGGTATGACATGCATTTGCATTGGTATATATATATGTATTCACGACATAAGATTACATGAGCATATCATGCATATTTGATTTCTATAAGGTCAGATGTTACCCATGGAGGCTATTAGGGTTTCAGTTTCAGGTGGTATCTCTATTACCCTTTTTACAACAACTATTTATGATTCTACTTTCTGCCTTACATATCAGTACCTTTTTATTCATAGTGACGTCTCGTTGCCTGGGGACGCTGCATTTTTCTTTTGTGCGTGCAGGTCCAGGTAGGGATTCTGATCAACCCCTCCGCTAGGATTCAGGGTTCAGCGATGAGTTGGTAAGCTCCACTCTTCCTATAGCTTTCATAGGATATTTACTTTTGTTGTACAGTTTAGGTATAGTCAGGGTCTTGTCCAGACCAGTGCTTATGACACTTTTAGAGGCTATTATGGACACAGTATTATGGATTTCTTTCTGTAGCTTCTAGTCTCCAGCTCCATAGGCTTGGCATGTATATATATGTATGTATATCTTTAGTTGCAACCTCGTCATCCAGCTGGTACTTTATAATTTTTGGCTTGTCTACCTTCGTCTATGTAACTTGTTGTCATTCATGTTATGACCTTAATAGTCCAGGCTTAATATTTCAGATCTTATGTTGCTGACCTTCTGGGCCCTTAATTGAGTCAGTTAGTATGTTTCAGTGGCTAACTCGGTCGAATAAGGTATGGAGTGCCAGTCGCGCCTCCCCTAGGTTGGGGCGTGACACTGAACAACAAATAATAGGCCTGAAAAGCCCCAATTCCTCTCTTCTCTCTCTTTTGCTTGTAACTAATTTTAATTATTTGTTTTAACATTAATTTTAATTAATATAAATAAATATTCTAAGTATTGTCATTTAAATTTTTACCCTTGTGTTTCCTTTACTTGTTTGGATTTCTCACCTAATTCGTCTTTGTTTAAAACGGGATAAAAATGAACCTCTTGTGTTAATTTTCGTTTGAAATGTTAAAATATTTTCCCCTTTGATAATATCTTATATAAATTGATTTTCTTTAATATGCTAAAGAGGCTTTTCCCCATTTGTTTATTCTTTCAAAATTAGCTAAAATGAATTTTTCAATGTTTAGAGACTTCTTTAGAGAAATAATTTTCATTTATTTCGAGTCTCTATTATATAGCTTCGTTTGTTATAACTCTAAATCATTCTCATGAATTAATTGAAATGATTTCTTACTTTCACTTATTTTCCAAGATAATATTTCCTTAATGTTTTTATGATAAAAATCATTTTCTTTCAAATGGCCTCCTTCTCTATGAATTACTTATTTTCTTATAACTTTAATTATTTTTCATAATATTATTCATAAAGAATTTTTTCAAGTTCTTTTCCTTAAAAAATATTTCATTCAAAAAAATGCTCTCTAGCCTAACAAGCCGCCACCCTGAAAAAGTTCATTAACCCTAGCTTTGCTATCACCGGCATGGTCGGTCCGACCATTGCCTAATCATTTGAGACTGGACAAAAACCCATTGTATCATCGTTGACCTCAATAAAGGAATTCCCTGAATTATTTCATCCCCTATCCCCTAGCAAAACGAATTTGTCTAGTGATCCAACAGATTTGCCTAACGCAGACCCATATGCAGCAAAACATGAGAGAATTGATGGAACAACGTGCCCTATACCTATATATGCTGATTTTATTAAGCCCAATAACATTGTACATGGAAATAAGGTCAATTCTGTTTCCATCCCAGTTAAGGTTGTAGAGTAAAACAATGGTGTGCCAAGAATTACATGAACGGAAGAGGAGGTGGAGAAGATGAATGTTATTGAAGACTTATAATTAGCAGTAATAGGTAAATTTTCATACGGTTGGCCTAAATTGGAGGATTTGTGTAATCAGATTCCAAAACAATGCAAGATTAGATAGATGCTTGTTGCTTTATCTTGTTTCTCATCAAATACATCCTCATCGCTCCATGCTTCAAAAGATTCTGAATATTTTATCTTTTATAAAAAAATTTAAGCTTAAGACAATCAATCTTGTTGTGTCCTACTTGACCACAATTACAACAACAATCACTATTTTTTTTTATCATTCTTATATTCTTGTTGAGGGCTCTGTCTTCTCTTTTCTTAAGATTTATTTAACTTTTCTATTTATTATAGCAATAGATTTATTTTTTTTCTCATCATCTTCTTCTTCACTTTCGTAAGCTACTGATTTGAAATTTATACTCTTCTCATTTTTTTCCTTGATGTGCCCGTTGAGATGAGTTTTCTCGAACTCCATCAAGTTATCTCGCGGTTTATCATTATATAAGGTGGTCAAGATCTTGATCCTCTAAAACTATCACTTTGATTTTTCAGGCTTTTGACAGATTTCTAATTAGCTTTCTGACTTGCAGACTATTTGAGTAAATCGTTCCTAAGACTTTGAGTTCTCCTATAATTTTGCTGAATCGAGCAAATATGAATTTTATCTTCTCATTCTTATTTATCATGAGTAATTCATAATCATGCACTAGAACGTTGAATCTAACTTTTCAAACTTTGAAAGTTTCTTCATAAGTTACTTCAAGTTTGTCCCACATTTTTTTGACAGTGTCACATATGAATTTTTTCTTATGTTCTTCACTGTTTGATACACAATAAAGTAAACTTATGATTGTAGTATTAGTTTGAATTATCTCTTGTTATTTTTTGATGATGTCAAAGAATTTGAGATTGATTTTACTTGTGGAATCTTTTGAATCACTTTCTGAAATGGGCTTTGGTCCTTTCTTGATGATCGATCACATTTGAAAAATCATTTGATTAAACAAGATTCTAAATCTCTCCATTCAATGACTATAATTTTATTCATTGAAGTAAGAATGTATGTTTGAAGAGTGTCTGTCTTGCAGAATAGCTTCAAGAATTTGATATCCAGTCATTTAATCTTTTTTCGTATTGTTATGAAGCTTGACTGAGAGATATGCTCTGATACGAATTGAAATACTAAAGGAGAGGTGGGGGGGGGGGGGGGGGGGGGGGGGGGGGGGGGGGGGGAAGAAGTGAATTGAACACTTACTAAAAATTAGTATACTTTTGATTATCGACTATGATCAGTCAACTATTTTGCAGATTAGAAAAGCAACTAGACAAATAAAAAATTACTGAGGTAAAGAAAGTAGGATATAAATGACACATGTATTTATTACTAGCTCGAATCACCAATGTGTTGTCTAATTCAATTTTCTTGGATTACAAGAATCTTGTTAGAGCCTATAATATATTAAATACACCAATGTTATAGACTGAGAATCTGTTTAATTGGTCAAATTTTAGTTCATAATTAGTCACAATCTCTACTCGTATAACTTTCTATTCTTTTCACTATTAAATTATAAAGATTACAATACATTTATAAGATAAAAGAGTGAGTAAAATTTTTTGTTCAAATGAAATAGAGCAAATTCTTCATTCAACTTGGTCTTCTTTATATAGAGATCTTTATTATTGTTGGTCGCGAGTTGAAGATCACTTCCTTTGATCTTCTACAGGCTGCTCTAAGGTAACTCAATAAATATGCTCTCAATCAAGGTGATTTGATTTACCCTTGATTGAGATTTAATTGATTGTATGTCCATCTTTGTCTTCAGAATTTCTTCTTTTAGTCTGCTAATATGCTTCCTCATAGGGAATTGACTTAAAATCTTGTCTTCTGTTTAAAGTGATGCAACATGACAATCTTCAGCCTTTTTTGTGATTTCTTCTGATTTGTTGCGTTGAATTATCTGCTTTCATATTAGATTTGAGGGTTGATTCATTTATTTCTATATATAATGTTGTATGATTGGCAATCCACTAGAGATTTCACTGTAAGTCTTCGAAATATCTTCCTTGATTCTTGTAATCAACTTAATAGCGTTTCTCTCTCTCTACTTATGTGCCTTTTTTCTTTTTACCTGTAATTAGGGGTGTTCACGGATCAGTTTGGATTAGTTATTAGTCAAAATTAAATCAATATAATCAATTTATAAATTATTAAAATCAAATCAAATCAAATATAATATACATTTACCGATTTTGATTCGATTTGGTTCGGTTATTAACCATACACAAAAATAAATGAAATGATTCATTCAAAAGGAAAAAAAGACAATAATCATTCAAAAAGAAAAAAATTCTGAGATTGTCACATAAAATATAAAATATCGTACGTCTAATACAAGATATTTAAAATATAAATAAATTTTGATGAAAATATATATAAGATATGTTAAATTGTTCATAAAAATAATATATTATGTATATAAAATTATAGAAAATGGGTATATAATTTATCGATTTGATTCGATTATTTATTTAATTTTTTTTGAAAAAAACCAAAATCAAACCATATATTATCAATTTTTAAAAATGTAAAACCAAATCAAACACAAATGAAAACTGATTTATTTAATTGGTTTAGTTCGATTTTTCTAACTAATATATTTGCTAATGTAATAAATAATATATTTATTAGAAACAAAATATTTTTTATTCAATTTCACATTAGTTTAAAAATATTTTTGACTCTTTTCGATTGCTTTATAAGTTAAAAAATTTATTAATATTTTGTTTGGAAAAGTGTAAACAGTTTGGTTGAAACGACAATAACTCAGATTTGATGCTTTGTCGAGTGGTAGAGCTCTCAAATTCATCATTCATAAGTTGAGATCCAAAGTGAAAAGAGTAAAAGAGAAAAAAAAGAGAAGTAGACATACAGACGTTTCAAGAATTCATTTTCATCTTCAGATCTGGTTAAGACACACAGCAATGCGATCCCTCTACATTTTCGTCATCTTCTCTCTATTCCTTGCATACCCATCTCTTGCCAAGGTAAAATAATCATTCAATATTATATTGATTCTTGGATCTTGAGTTGTGTAATTGCATTTTCTTTTTCTTTTTCTGTTTATGTCTGTGAATCCTTAGCTTTGTGCAAAAAATAGACGTTTTGTATGATGAACTGAAATTGTAGTTGGGTAGTGATTTGAATCTTACAAAATGGATGTTTCTGTTTATCTATTTACATGTATACTGAAAAAAATAAAGTCATCTGCTTGTGGGAGGTCATAGATTCAAATCTATACATGCCGTAGGCCACCTATGTCTTTCATGGAACCAAAAATAGGGATATTATCAAAATAAAATACCAGTAGCAATCTTGAATATAAACATGCTATGATCAGAAATGAATCGCTAAAAGCCAATGTCAAGTAGGTAATTTAATCAAGCCCGAGGAGACTGCTTCAAATCATAGAGAGATCGCTTTAGTTTACAGACATTATTGGGTGTTCAAAACTTTTAGGTTGCCTCATATAGACATCCCTATTGATTTTGCATGCATTGGAGATATTAAACTGGTGCATGCGCCAAATATTCTGTAAGGCCAAAGAGAACCAATCTGACCTTGTTAAGCTTAATGACAGGAGCAAATGTTTGATCATAGTCCATGATAGGCGAGCATTAAACCTGTCAATGGAACCATCAACTTTATATGTAATATGTTGCCAACTATGTTGGAGTGAGTTGAAGGAACTAAGGACTATGTTTGATTTTGAAGGAGTGCATTGAACTCATCAATCATAGCTTGTTGCCACCTTGGTCCTTAACAACTTGCGTAAAAGATCAAGGTTCGGAGAAAGAGGAGGTGGTAGAGGTGGCCAAGAAAGGAAGAATTTGGGGCTTAAGTGAGCCTGTCATAGAACAGGTAACCATGTGATGGTTACATGAGGAATTAGTCTCAAGTGGAGTGGTAGAGGTGTTTGGTGTTGGAAAGAACTACTTTGAATGAGTTTTAGTTAGAGATAAAGAATTAGAAGTTTGAATAGGAGAATCAGAAGGTAAGTTCGAAGTTTGAGATGAAGATTGAGGAGTAAATTGAACAGGAGACAACATAGGTAATGCATGTGAATTAGATACAATATCAGTTTTCTTCGAATTCGGAGTCTCTAGGAGTGCATTATCATGTACATTCAAATTGGCAGCATGTGGGATTGGGATTCGAGAGATTTGAGAACTATTCTGAAAAGAGGTTGAGTAATGATGTGGATATCATGGTTAAACAAAAAGAAGAAGATGTGGACTAACAATCATATTGTGGGTAGTTTCCGGATATAAGAATTGACAAATCTTATCACCAGCCCCAAAATTTGAAACTTGAGGTGAAGTTGGAGATGAAACCGTACTTGGAGAGGAGTTTTAAGTTACTAATTGGTACCTCCAAAGGATTCTTTAGTATTTGAAGTTGTGACTGTCGAAGAGACAAGGCTGTAACTTTTTGGCAATCGTTCTGTCAGGATATAGCTAAATTAGGAGAATGGCAAGGAAACATGTGGTTTGGAGGAAGTGTGGTGGATGAGATATTTAAGCTGGAATGTGGATTAGGCAAGGAAGCATGTCATGAAATCTGATGTTTTGGATGACCTGTATGTATGCGAGATAGAGTTAAAGGAGTTTGAGATAAAGTGGGGATTGTGAAGTAGATTAAAATACGGCAAGACAAGAATCACTGATTGAAAGAATAGGTCAGGCTCTAGTAAGCTAGAATAATGAGGGTAGTGGCAGCACAAACAAAGACAGATGGATAATTGTCCCAGCAGTGATATGGTGGACCATATGGAAGGACAGAAATTCTAGGTGTTTTGAGGAAAACAGCAGCCCCATACATATGATTAAAATGATCTACATTTTTTTTATGACCTTGGTGTCCGGGCCAGCTTTCGCACACCTTGACTAAATCCACGGGATACCTGCCACCAACAACAGGTACCAAGTAACTCTGTCTACCAAGGCTAGAATAAATGGGAAGAATCACCTAGTGTTTTTTTGTCTCCGCTGGGATTTGAACCTGAGACCTCAGACCTCATGGTTCTCTAACCTACTTCATTGAGGCCACACCCTTGGTGCAAATGATCTGCATTATTACTTTTTGTTATTAGTGTAGTTCTGAGTATATAGATGATCCAATTTCTATTATAGACATCTTAGGATCCTAATAAGATGAAACAGGACCTAGAGAGAGTTTCTGATCTTACTCTTTTGGATGTAGTTTCTTTGATGTAAATTTTTGGATCCCAGCCTTAGTGCTGATGATTTATATACAAAACCAATTACCTTTGTGAAAAAAAAAAAATCACTGACGGAAGGTAGGGATTTCGAAAAGACCCATTTTAATGCATAAATTAGAACAAAATGATGTAATCAAATACCCTAATTCCAACAATTAAACAAAACCTACTCTATAGGAAAAACCTAAGCTGCTCAGACTCTCCCAAACAGATGTCACACCTAGGGGTGGCAAAATTAAATCCAATCCGCCCAACACGTCTAAGTTTGGGTTGTTTATTGACCCTCCATTTATTAGCTCAATTCATTTTCAGTTCAACCCATTAAAATTTGGGTTGATATGTAACCCAAATTGATTTGTGAGAAATCTTGTCAAAATATTTTAAAAAGTTTTTTTTTTTTAGTTTGATATGTTATATATAGCCATAATAAAGAAAAATAATTTTATTAGGTACTAAATTTTTTATAAAAGGACAAATAAAGCAATTAAAACTTAGTAAAAATTGGGTGGGGTGGGTTATGACCCATTTATTATCTTGACCCGTTTGACCCGCCCAATTGCCACCCTAGTCACACCCGTTTGGGATCTTCCAAAAATGCACTACTTTTAGAGGATCCGACACGCATGACGCAGCTGTCACCATTTTTAAAGAGTCCGAGCAACCCAGGGAAAAACTTTCAAGTGGAAGAGTTTTCACTTGAAAGCATCCTTTGCAAAGCTGGAAATCAACCAAGGCATACAACCTTCAACTCTTTCAAGAGAATATCCATAATCAAAGTTAACTCTCCTTAAAAATGAAAATGAGAGACTATTTATACTAGGGTTCTATTAGTATTACAAATACGCTAAAGTCACTACAATAGGCCTAATAAGAGAGATGTGTTGGTTCCTGATCAAAAAGAAAAAAAAAACAAAGAAACTAAAGGAGTCTCTGATATGGTTTATATTGGTCCAAACTTCCTATAAATTGCTGAGGATTGATGATGGGTTGGTTCCTGATTATAGTAATGTTTTGGTTTTATTTGGACATCAAGTGTTGCTGCCAGATTGTTTGCTGATTGATGATGTGTTGGTTCCTGATTATACTTTTATTGCTTTTCGTTCATGCGCTTACTATTGTACTCCGGTTTCTACCACTCTTTTAGTGGATTTCTACTCGTGTACATGAAGGGACACAAGATCGTTTTTAGAACATAACTCTTATGTTGAATATCATTCTGGGCGAAACCACTTGTCAGTGAATCTATTGAAAGCAACTTGTTGATTTTATGGTTATCAAAAAGAAAATGTTGAATATCATTTAGCAGGGATACTGGGAGCCTGGTCTCTCAATTTGGTGTGGCAACAAGTACCTTTGTCTTTGCTGATTAATCAACCCTGATCTTGGAGTAAATCCTAACGAGATGGTTCTTCCTAAAGCAATATGGATAACCAGATTATACAAAATATGACACAAGTATTTCATCACAAAACCTCACATGCAAAAGTGTTTGGACATTTTTGTTTTTGCAAGAACTGTTTAGACAAATTACTATTCTATTGGCAACAAAACTGGCACATTTAGTCCTGGCCTACGTTTAATATGCGTTGTTTCACCATGTCTTCTGCTTCTAGTTCTTTTTCTTTCTATACCACCTGTAATCCCCCTAATAAAGCATTTTTTACTGTTGATACTAATCCCTTATTGTTTTTCTTAAGATTAAGTCGACTCTATCTGAATGCACATCTGAATATTAAGATGTTGTATTAAGATTTGAATACCAAATAATTAAGACAAACTTGTTTTCTCGACTTTGAATAAATAAAATTTGTTTCACTTAAAAATTAATAAACATAAAATTCAAATAAAATACTAACTTAATCTAATACTCCCTCCGTTTCAAATTGATTGACCTATTTTGATTTGGCACGGAGTTTAAGAAAATAAAGAAGACTTTTAAATCTTGTGGTCTTAAATTAAAGATATGTGAAATGTACCAAAATGTCCTTTAATCTTGTGGTCTAAAACATGCCATGTGGAAAGTTGAAATTAAAAAGTTACTAAAAAGGGAAAGGGCCATTCTTTTTGAAACAGACTAAAATAGAAAGTAGGTCAAACAAATTGAAACGGAGGGAGTACTACATCGATAAAAGTATTTTTTCAAAAATTATATTCCGGTTGGTTGTGGTGATGGCTAGTGGGTGGTGGTTGTGGGTGCTGATTGAAAATTGTGTGAGGTGATGGTGGTGTTGTTGTGGCCTGTGGGTAGTAGCTAATGGTAATAGTGGCTGACAATAGTGATTGCTAGTGGTTGTTGATCGTGGTTGTTGGTGGTAGTAACAAAAACTTGAGGTTGACGATAGTGATAGCTAATTGTGGTTGATGATATATAGTGGTGATTGTTGTTGGTGATTGGTAGTTGGTGGTGATGATTGTCAATGGCGGCTAATGGTGGTAACAACTAATGGTGGCTAATATGGTGGTTATGATTTATGAGGGGTGGTGGTAGTTGATAATGGTGGCAGTGAACTGTGAAAGTTGATGAGTAGGGGTGAACTGTCATTTTTGTAGAAATCCTTGAATAGACATCTTAATGATATTAAGACTTAATTATAGATCTTAATCATTTAGACCCTTTAAGTAGTTGTAAAATTTAAAAAACAAACACACTTAATGATTAAGATATCTTCTGAGAGCCTAAAGTATATTTTTTTTGTGTTTCTATACAAGATAGGAAGATTTGGTTTCACAAAATTTTCTGGTAAGTTTAAGAAGAATGTGGTTTCAGTGTATCTGATGGTGTGGATGTCTTTTTTGCTATATGCTGCAGTATCAAGCGAATGAACCTGTCACTCTTTGGATAAATAAGGTTGGATAGGATTAAAATTTGGTCAAATCAGATTTTAATTTCTTTTTTAGCTTTTTTTTAGGTGTTTGGTAAAGTAAAAAGGCAATTAAAAAAAGCTAAAAACGAATTAAAAAAAGCTAAAAGCTAAAACCTGGACCCCCTAGCTTTTTGATTTTAGCTTAAAATTCTTTTTAAGTTTGACCAATACATCTACCCTTTTATTTCTTATAATTTTCCCTAATTCCAACACTACCCTCAGTTTTTCAGCCCTAAAATGTATGGAAGTACTCTCTTTTCTCTCATTCTTATCCCGCTTCTCCATCTTTCCCTTTCTCCTCCAACAAAAAAGTGCTTAACACTTGTTTACCAAACACACTAACAACCTTTTTTTTCAATTTCAGCACTTTTTATCCAAACACTTATCTACTTATTTATAAGCACTTATTTTCAGCTTTTAATCACATTGCTTAAAAGTTACTTTTTTAAGCAAATCCAAATAGGCTCATGGTGGTTATGACTTATGAGGGGTGGTGGTAGTTGATAATGGTGGCAGTGAACTGTGAAAGTTGATGAGTAAGGGGTGAACTGTCATCTTTGAAGAAATCCTTGAATAGACATCTTAATGATATTAAGACTTAATTATAGATCTTAATCATTCAGACCCTTTTAAATAGCGTAAAATTAAAAAAACAAACGCACTTAATAATTAAGATATCTTCTGAGAGCCTAAAGTTTTTTTTTTTTGTGTTTCTATACAAGATAGGAAGATCTGGTTTCACAAAATTTTCTGGTAAGTTTAAGAAGAATGTGGTTTCAGTGTATCTGATGGTGTGGATGTCTTTTTTGCTATATGCTGCAGTATCAAGCGGATGAACCTGTCACTCTTTGGGTAAATAAGGTTGGACCCTATAATAATCCGCAAGAGACCTACAACTATTACAGCCTTCCGTTCTGTCATCCTGGTGATGGTGGTCACAAGTGGGGTGGCCTTGGCGAGGTTCTTGGTGGGAATGAGCTTATTGATAGCCGAATTGACATAAAATTCAAAAGTATGTTTTTTTTTTAAATTAACAATGGATTTGCTATTCCTCAAAGCCCATCTTTTTTCATAATCTTCCATTTATTTCAACAGGAGATGTGGAGAAAAGCACAATCTGTGAACTTGTATTGGATGCAGCAAAAGTGGCACAATTTAAGGATGCAATTGAAAATTCATATTGGTTTGAATTTTTTATGGGTATATTTTACATCAACACATGCTTCTATGGGTTTTTATGTTCTTTTACACATGGCTGCTAGATGTGACCTGCTAATTTACTGACCTTTTACTGTATCTGTGATATTTATTTTGTTCTTATGGTGACATATGGCTGCCTGCATCAGACGATTTGCCATTATGGGGTATGCACTTAGCTAGTTTTTGTCTTATGATTCTGATAACTAAGTACTGTTTAACATAACTGAAATTCACTACGGTTATGGAAGTTTAGATTTCGTGGGCGAAGTGCTTCCTGATAGAAACCGAGATACCAAGCATGTGCTCTACACACACAAGAATTTTCTTATCCAATACAATAGAGACCAGGTAATGCATTATTATTCTTCACTCTTGTGGTCACTTATCAACCTTCTGCTACTTAATTTTTTGGTAATCTGTGTTACTTTTACCTCTGACAGATCATTCACGTCAACCTAACTCAAGATATCCCAAAGCCACTGGAGGAAGGAAGACTCTTGGGCATGACATACTCTGTAAAATGGGTTCCGACAAATATTACTTATGAACGCCGGTTTGATGTATACTTGGATTACCCCTTTTTTGAACACCAGGTACATGCTAATCACCATTGATGATCCTCACCATGCACTCGTGTTACTGTTATTGAAAGAATCATCTGAAGAATGAAATGGTGATTGCAGTCTTATGCTCTGTCCACTTGGCTCTATCCTCTATGAGCTATGACCAGTTCAATTTTATATGACTTTAGTTTTTTGGAACATCCTCAAATGGAAGAACTAATTTGATAACTAAAATGTGTATAGTGGGCAATTCTGTTCTCATTTCTACAAGTTAACTGTTCACATTTTCTATACTGATGATTAGAGACAACACTTTGTTACCCCAAAAAAATGTTGTAGAATTTAAAGGCTAGGGGATAAAGTCCTTTTGAGCTTACTTGTCACATGTCTTTTGAAACTTCATGTTCTTCTGGTCCTTGTTGAAACAAATGAGTTAAAGAGAAAGCTGCACAAATAAACACGAGTAACTACGAGTTACTCTTTCTGTTGTCAGCCTCTGTTAACAGCTTATTCTTTATGCAGATCCACTGGTTCTCTGTGTTCAATTCGTTCATGATGGTTATTTTCCTCACTGGCTTAGTGTCTATGATTTTGATGCGCACTCTTCGTAATGATTATGCTAAATATGCCCGTGAAGATGATGATCTCGAGAGTCTGGTAATATTTTTTTTCTTCTCATGAATCATGTATTTGTGTCAGTTACATATTTTTATGGTTTATAAATAAACTATTGTACAGGAGAGGGATGTAAATGAAGAGTCTGGTTGGAAACTTGTCCATGGTGATGTTTTCCGACCTCCGCAAAATTTGGCGCTGCTTTCAGCTGTTGTTGGCACTGGTGCTCAGCTTACAACACTTGTTCTCCTTGTGATCATATTTGCTATTATTGGAATGTTATACATAGGGTATGTCTGCCTCTAATTATACGTACTAAATCTGAAGATTGTGGTTCTAGGGACAGTTTATTTACCGTTCATTTACCAGTTGGATTTTCTGTCTCCCACTTTAACCGACTAATTTGATCTTCTTGTCTGAACTGTTCCATGTATATGTTTGTGTAATCAATACTGTGTCAGTCGTTTTCTATTTGAGTGTCTATACATGGATTTGGATATTTCCTAGTGAATCCAATTGGTGAGTGGCTGAATGCTAACATTTTGACTATTTAATCCATATTTGGCATTTATAGCACTTCTCATGTACGATATAACATTTTTTGCTATTTTGGGTAATAATGTAATCATACATAACTACCCAAGTTTAAACAAGTCAAAGCTGTCTAACTAAAGGAATATAGTTTAGTTAATTTTTTACCAAACTAAGTTTTCAAATGTTAGTTGAATTTTCTTATACTATTACCTATATAGTATAAAAATCACATTAATATCATAAGACTGTTCCCACTCCCCAGTCAAATACTGGTATATATATATATATATATATATTTTTTTTTTTTTTTTTGATAAGGTATTGAGGGATATATTTACCCCCCCTAAGTCTTAATGTTGAGCTTACTGCTGTATCAGGAGAGGAGCTATAACTACAACATTTATTGTATGTTATGCTCTTACATCGTTCATTGCCGGATATGTGAGTGGTGGCCTGTACTCTCGTAATGGTGGTATGCGATCTTTCTGTGGCTGACGTCCTTCAGTTGTTTCTATCAATTCCCTCTAATCATCAAGTGATCAAAGTTTTTTTCTTTTGTGAATTTTGTCAGGTAAAAAGTGGATAAAGTCAATGATCCTTACAGCATCACTTTTCCCCTTTATGTGTTTTGGCATTGGGTTCATTCTAAACACGATTGCTATATTTTATGGATCTTTAGCTGCTATTCCCTTTGGCACAATGGTGGTGGTTTTTGTTATATGGGCTTTCATTTCATTCCCTCTGGCACTTCTTGGTACTGTTGTAGGAAGAAACTGGAGTGGTACGCCAAACAATCCTTGCCGTGTTAAGACCATACCCCGCCCTATCCCTGAGAAGAAATGGTACCTCACACCATCTATAATTTCTCTAATGGGAGGTCTTCTTCCCTTTGGGAGCATTTTCATTGAGATGTATTTCGTCTTCACTTCCTTCTGGAACTACAAGGTAATTATTGTCTCCTTTTTTTTTGCTAAATGGAAATAGCATTTTAAAAAGATATTTTCCTTGCACCATTTTACTTGACAATCTTTTCCACATCATTTAGATTGGTACCTGACACTCTTTTCCACGTCAGTTTTCCACTGAGTGTTGAATTAGTTGAATACAAAAGATTTTTATTGCCTAAGAACTGTTTTTGTGTGAAGTAAATAGATTATATACTTCGCTGTGATTTTTATGTGTCATGTATATATAGTTTCTAAGAACTAATTGACTGCCAAAAGCTGTTGTAAGGCTAATTTCGCTTCATCTTGATCAATCTAGAGGATTTCACCTTTATTAGCATCTTTCAGAATCATCGTTTGCTTATTTCATTTGGTTCTGAGAAGTAAGCAAGTATAAGCACCTGTCTCTAATTTGCTAGCTATCAGTGAGTTGAAAGTGAAGCTGCTCTGGTTCCGCCATGAGTTTCTAACAATGTGTATGTGACATTTTTCAGAATGCAAGGGGACACAACATGGAAACACATAACTAATACTGATTGCCACAAAAATCTAATTAACAACACGAGACATGCATAGAGATAGTTATGCATTAGAATTAATTTTCTCAGTTTGACGCTTTCGTAAGATGCTTGATATTCATCTGGAGAAGTTTCAAAATCCTGATTGACCTTGTGCATTAAATAGAAATTGGACTTTTAAATGTATAAGTTTGAGGAGTGAGTGCGCGCTTATGACCAACAAATAACATGTGAGATAATTTTCCGTTGGTCAAAAATAAGAAAAGGTAATCCAGATGTCAACATTGTTTTGGGCATGGCAATTGACAGCATGTCCCAGGACTGTCCGAAGTGTTCCTATCAGACACAACCTCTGACATGGATAGTGAACCATTATAACTGCACAAGCTTAAGTTTGAAACCAGATTTTGTGTTGTGATAAACTTTATAATGAGGTATAGTGCAACAGAGACAAACTTGTATAACTGTCAATGTCATTTGCCAATAGATTCTGGTGATCATTTCTCTAGTAGCTTGAGATTCTGAAACTTGGTCTGTTTTTTGGTATAGTTCCTTCCTTTTTTTTCCGTAAATTATTAGACACATTATTTCAACACATAAAGGACAACTTGCAATCTGAGGCAGAATTTGAGGTTTGGGGGTTCCGAATGTTAAGAAACCTATAGCTAAATCTTTTTTATTTTAGAGACGTAGATCTTCCTTTTGTTTTTTTGACTTCTTAATTTATATTTTCTTTTCTAAATAAAGTTGTAAAAAATAATATGCAGTCTTTAAAGCTTAATAGCTTTTTTTCAAAAGAGTAAGTGTTTTAAGATTTTTTTCACTGATGCAATGTATTTTATATTTCTTTAAAAAGAGAGCACTGAGAGCACATAGCAGAAAACAGAAAACAGAAAAAGAATAGTGTTGCCAGCAAGTTTCGAACCAAAATCTCGGAGGAAAGGATGCTTCGCAGGCCTGTTTTGTGCCACTGAACCATCTGCCGTTCTTTGTACATGGGTTCGCACGTTAATAATTATGTATATTTACTAAATTTTCTAAACAAATAAAGGGTCTATGCAAAAGCTATTGGGTTCGTCAGAATCCCCACATTATACTGTAGCTCCACCCTTGCTTGCAATGACTTCTTCAAAGTAGGAGTCCCGACATTGTGTAGCAACAATCTCAGAGCATCTAATATGCACACTGGAAATTCTGTAGTGTTCACCTACTGGTTTTCTTCTATGTAGCTGCAAAGTTTTTCCTCGAACAATGTATTTTACATTTGTACTTTGGCTGACTTTTATATTGTTGTTGGCAGGTCTACTATGTCTATGGTTTTATGCTTCTTGTATTTATTATTCTCATCATTGTCACCGTTTGTGTGACAATTGTGGGCACGTATTTCTTGCTGAATGCCGAGAACTACCATTGGCGGTGGACTTCATTCTTTTCTGCTGCCTCAACAGCTCTTTATGTTTATCTTTACGCCATATATTACTATCACGTGAAGACTAAGATGTCTGGTTTCTTCCAGACCAGCTTTTACTTTGGCTACACTCTGATGTTCTGCCTTGGCCTCGGCATCCTCTGTGGTAAGCTAAATAAGTCAAATACAGGATCTGGCGAGTCTCTTTTATTCTTCTTCCCCTCAAAATATCATCCCCGTCATGGACTTAAGTTGTGACAAAACTTATTCTTTCTTGATTTCTTTGGAACTCCAGGTGCTGTAGGATATCTCGGCTCTAATTTGTTCGTTAGAAGGATTTACAGAAATATCAAGTGTGATTAAGTGATTAGACGAAGCATATGAAACGCTGCACCACAGTTTTGCATGATCTGTTCTACCTGTCGCTTGAGAGAGTTCAGTGGATTTCCAGATAATACGACAGCAATCTGGTCACCTAATGTGAATGAAAGATTATTTTAGAAGAGATGAGGGAAGAAAATTAGTTCTTATTTCCGATTTTCTGGTTTAGGATGGGTGGAAGTGTTTAGTAAGTTGTCTGGAAGAAAACACTGGAACACTGTGCAACTTTTGTAGTGCATTCACATATTACTTATACATTTGTTATTACTTCAAAGGCCATAATCAACATTGTATTTTGGAAGCCGTTGAGAATCATTTTTTTTTATGAAGTTGACATATTACTTCAATTGCTTAAAAATGTTGCCTAGGTTCTTCTCTTTCGTGTTCCGAAATTCGGTGTTGTTTGTACAAATGTTTGTATGGACATTTTGCTATTCGAGATTGAACATTGGATCACGCCTGTGTGAGTATGCTCACGTTGCCAATCCAGGTACAGGGTAAAAGAAAAGGGTGTCGGAAACAAGTCAATTTATGTTGTCGAATATGTTAGGGGCATTTTCACCGAGGCAACTGGAGTAGTTGATATTATCAGATGTTGATTTTGTTTGAAAAGATTGCCACCATCTCTCAAGAATCCATGTATTTAATCGCCCACGGCAATAGAACTAAAATGAAACTTTGTTGTATTTTGCTTGCAAATTTATTCATGTATGATTCACTTTGAAAATTGATACTAAAGAATACCGTAGTTAGAACACCAACAACATATCACAAGTGGGTTTGAGAAGGGTGAATGTACGCAAACCTTAGTTAGAAAAACATAATACCTAATGTAATCTTACAAGTGAAATTTGAAAAGAGTGGAATGTATGCACACCTTAGTTCGAACCGACGGTTGATAAAATCTTTGTTTTTCTCTTTATGATTTCAAAGATGGAGAATTGTGTTACTTATGATTAAAAAAATTAAACAAATTGAGGAGAACAAAACCAAAAAACAAAAAAAGAATTTCTTTGCACTTGAGCTCCTATTTCACTAAAATACCCACATTCTTCAATAGAATCATCTCCTATTTATTTAAAATGTTTTTAGATAAAATTACATACAAGCTTCATGATTTGTACAGTGACAATGCTAGAAAGATGCAAGCACAGACTATGATGATTTATATTCTTGCTCTAAATAACCTTTACGGGAAAATGAATTAAGGCTGATAACAAAGTGTGATTCAAGTTTTAAATATAAAGTGTAGGTGATAAGTTTATGATTAGCATTTAACAGCCTTTGGCACGTTTTTCTTCTTCTCCTTCTTCGTGCGTTTTTTTCATCTTCTTCTTCTCTCTTTTGATGTTGTTGGTGTTGCTGCTATTGTTGATGTTGCTGTTGTTTTTTCTTTTTTATTTTAGAAGAATTTGAGAGAGAGAACCAAATTTCCTCAATTTTGGACTAAATTTCATTCGTGTAGCACTGGCATTACTTGAGAGGTGATTTTTGATCATTTAGGTAAGTGAATAATGTTATTTTGTGTGTACTGCACGATCATATGGGTTTATACTGCTATTCCAGCCATTGCTGCATATTATTCAGCAATTGTTGCATCTGTTTCAGCAACTGATGCGTCAATTGCTGAAATAGATGCAACGATTATTGTATCAGTTGATGAAATAGATGCAACAACTGCTGAAACAGATGCAACAATTGGTGAAAAATATTCAACAAATGCTACTGTTGAATATGTTTCAGTAGTTGTTGCATATGTTGTTGTAACAGATGCAATAGTTGTTGAATCAACTACAACAGTTGTTGCATTTTAGCACAACTTTATCTTTTCTGTCATGATCAATTTTTTTTGTTAAATCATAGTATCTTCAGGTTCCTTCAACACTATTAATGGGTGACAAAATAACAATATGGGTTAATTGTCATGATGAATGAATTGAATCCCATAATTATTATATTTTGCGTTGAAAGGATAGAGAAATGGTAGCGACAATAGTGATGACTATGCATCGAGATATCATGTATGATGATTTTGCGAACAAAATAATTACCAACTGTGAATTAAATTGTGAGTTGAAAAATCTTGCCATCACTTACCTGCACAACTGGGGTGAAAAGTAGAGAGCTGCTTCTTTTAGATAAAAAATCAAGTTAAATTGCGTGCTTATTTGAAAGATGAAGGTAGACCCATTTTATGGGCATACATGATTGAAAGATTGGTAGAGAACCACAATTTATCTCAAGATCAACAAATATTAAATGATGAATGTGATTGGATGGATATGAATATTCCAGATAAAGAAAGTGGAGGTGAACAGATTCCTACTTCTGAAATTGTCAGCAATACACCGAGAACTAAACAATCAATGCAGTCTAGTCATGTTCAAGATGATGAAATTATTTTTACAATGATATGTCATTCAAGAATAAGCAAGAACTAAGATTGCACTGAAAATTACTTGCGTGAAGAAAGATTTGAAATTTGAAAAGGTGACCAACTCGCATTTTGTGTATTGTGTCAAATATGTACATCCTGATCGCAAGTGATGGCTGAGTGTCACGATCCGATTTCTCAGGTCATGATGGCACCTACGATCCCCCAGTAGGAGAACCAATCTCCGTAGCCCGGTACGGTTAGTAATGGGCTACAAACTAACAAGTAAGCGAAAGAACAATGAAGTAAGCTGAAGCAAGGAACAAGATATGAAATAGGCAATAAGAATGCATAAGAGGAAGCTAAACCAAATCCAAAACCTAGTATCATAGTATATGAGTCGGAACTACATCAACGGAGTACAGAAGGATCCAAAATAATATATACACAAATGTCTTCGAATAGTAAGAGAGTACATAATACAAAACATAAACTAAAAGCTAAGCTATGACCGTCAGGAGCTCACCCTCAGTCTGGGACAGTCCAAAATCTCCTCGCACGAGTCTCCATGAGCTAATGATGATGGCCCACGCAAGGATCTGCACTAGAAGATGCAGAGTGTAGTATGAGCACCAGGTACCCAGTAGGTATCATATGCTGACTGAGCACAAATAAGATAAAAGAGCAATAATAAGCAGAATAGAAGCAAATAGTCACAGAAAGTAATAAATAAGTACACGAAAGCAAGCACGAAAGGAATACAAGCAGAAAATAACAAACATGGCTAGCTACTAAAATATATATCACAGGCACATGTGAAAGGAAGAAGTAACATACCTGAGGTCCTCGCAATAACAATATATATATACAGAAGTTTTTAGAAAAGGGCGGTATACCGGTAACCTCAAGTAAAAAAAAAGAGAAGGAGGAAAACAGAAAAACGATAGCATGCTCGAACACAGGAATAATAACCAAGCCAAGCTACCTAATAATAGTCTCAATATCTAGTTACAATAAGGAATCAACATAAGGAATCATATCTCGATAAAGCAATAATAAGTCTACCTATAGTCCCAGCGGGCGCCCATACACCCGAGGAACACAACCAAGTGAAGACAAACCCTCCGGCATCCCATACTACCGGAGCGTACACTCAGTAAATAACAAACAAGGGTGGAACCTCAAACAAAAGGATGGTATGATGCATGATGAAACCTGGGTGGAATAATAACCCTGTATATACCTCCTTCGGCGCCTAAAGGGCCCAGCAGATAGGTTCTACGAAAGAACACAACCCATATACCTCAACTACACCGTATACCCCTCCACCGACACACTCAACACGTATCCCCTGGTATGGGTCAGCAAGGTCCATAGAGATCCTCGATCACATACTAACTCTCATAACCTCAACAAAATGGTCCGGAATGGATCCAGATCAAAATAAGCCACCAAGTCTCAAAAATGTATGCCTGGGGTTCTACCCGAGTCTAAATCAGTGAATCAAACCCCAAAAGACTCTACAAGGGTACCCCAACGTAACCGAATCTAAAACAGTAGTAAAATAAGTCAGATGCTCGGCCTAATCGAGTCTAGTATCATCTCCAATCACTAGTAAAACAAGTCTAGCACTTTGGCCCCATCGAGTCTAGTAATAGTCTGAAAACAGTGATAAAATTAATTTATTAACTTTCTTACCCCAAGAAGATCCATTAAAACCATTTCCAAATCCTTTATAACCACTTTTACCGAAAATAGGTCCTCGGGGTCATACAAGGTTTAGAAAACCATCAATAGTGGGCTCAAAGCCAAAATCGTAGTAAAACATGTGAAAACGTCTTTATATGCATGATAATGTCATGCTCAATCACAAACATTAGCCCAACGACTCAAAAATCAACCTATCGGCCCTACACAGGCTCCAATCGCTCTACAACACATATAACAAGAATAAGATCGCAACATCAATGTTCGAGACTCACAAATATTCCAAAATAACCCACCATCTATGGTCCAGAGTCAATACAAGGTCACACAGGACCACAAGGGTGCTAATATCATCTACCACAAATACTACAATCATTGGAGGAAGCAAAATAAGCCGGACATGAAGAAGCGGGAAAGGTCTGGGGTACTAAGCTAATAAACTCAACCCAAGGATGCCAATTAGTATAGTTTTATCCTATATATGTGAAGTCTAGAAGAGTTAACTGTAACCTACATGTCGTCTGATGACAAGCTGCTGGAACAACGATGTCCAAGCCCGCACCGCTCCGAGAAGCTCCGACCAGAAGTCAAACTATCAAGAACATAGACTACATATCAAAATGAGACTAACAATACCCATATTGCTATAATAATAGCCGGGCTAAAATTTGAGTCACCAGTGGGCCGTGGGCCCCACAACCCGAAGTCAAAAATGAAAGAGTACAAAATGATCACAATGATCATAGGAGAGCATGCCCAGAAAATTGAAGAATTTGGGCATAAAATTCGGGCTAAAACAACCCACCCCATTCAAGAAATCAAAGAGGGAAATTAAGGAATGGAAAAGTTGGAATTGAACAAGAAGCTTACCGAATTAATGACGAAAAAGTGCTCACGAAAAAATGGTGAATTTACCCCAGGAAAATGATGGCCAGAAGTGGAGTAAATTGAGTTTAGGAGCTGTTGTCAATGGAGAAACGAGGTTGGGTTTAAAATGACGAGAACGAAAGAAGAAAGCCAACTTAAGCTGCCAGCCATGGCTTATGAAAACGTGGCCAGGCCGCTGCCTACACGACCTCATGTACGCAGGTGGGCGTCGTGCACGCGAAGGCCAGGCGCTTTCCTAGCTCGCACGCAGGCCTGCGGACGCGGCCAAGGCGTCGCCTAGGCGATTACCGAGAAAATGGGGCGCTGATATTGCCCTACGCGTAGGAGGCCTAACCCTGCGTAGGCGAAGGAATGATGGTGCCATGACAGCAACCAGCTGCCAACAACATGCCAACTTAGAATTTTGACTCCGACGGATCCTCGGGAACATATCCCGGGTCCCACGAACAGAAATGAGCTGAGCTATTTGACTAAAAAAGGCATTCTGGACTCACCAGAATTGATAAAAATCCCAGCGGATGTTGATACGATGAAAATTGGGCCCCACGCCCAAGAACCAACTTTAGGCCATCTTTCCAAAATGCAACACCAAGGCCTAAAATGAGTCTGGAAGCCTCGGGACTCGAACCAAAGGTCCCTCTAGCCTAAAGTTGACATTCTGGAGCTAACAGCGCTGTCAAAATTTCCATCTGAGGCGGTCTTCTTCGAATGTTGACCAAAGTCAAACTTCCAATCTCCCACGTAGCCTCCTCGATCAGACGATGTCTCTATAGAACTCTCACAATCAGAATCTCCCTAGATCTCAACCTCCTGACATCTCTAGTCAAAATAGCAACCGACTCCTCAACAAAGGTCAAACTCTCATCCAACTGAACCGAATCCCAATGCAACACATATGACTCATCTGGAACATACCATCGCAACATCGAGACATGGAAAACTAGATGCATAGCTGAAAACATCGAAGGCAAAGATAACATGTAGGCAACACTACCAACCCTATGGAGAATCTCAAATGGCCCAATGTACCTGGGGCTAAGCTTGCCCCGCCTGCCAAATATCATCACGCCCTTCATGGGTGATACACGGAGGAATACCAAGTCACCAACACTGAACTCTAAGGCACAAAATCTACGATCAACGTAGCTCTTCTGCCTACTCTGGGCTGCCCGAGTCTATCCTAAATCACTCGAACTCTGTCTAGAGAATCGTGAAGCAAATCTGTACTCTATGGCCTAGACGCCAAACCATCAAACCAACTAACCGGTGATTTGCAATGCCTATCATACAACGCCTCAAAAGGTGCCATCCGAATGCTCGAATAGAAACTATTATTATAAGTAAACTCGGCCAAGGGAACAAACTGATCCCAAGAACCTCCAAAGTCAAGAACACTGGCCCAAAGCATGTCCTCCAGGACCTGAATAGTCCTCTCAGACTGGCCATCTGCCTGAGGGAGGAATGCGGTACTAAGCTGAACCTCTGTACCCAAATCTCACTGAATAGCCCTCTAAAACTGAGATGTGAACTGAGTGCCGCGGTCTGAAATGATAGAAGATGGGACCCCATGCAACCGAACAATCTCACGAAGGTTAATCTGAGCTAACCTCTCTGCACTGTAAGAAGTCTGAACCGACAAGAAGTGCACTAACTTAGTTAGCCAATCCACAATCACCCAAATAGAGTCGAAACCCTTAGAAATACGAGGCAATCCAACTACGAAGTCCATAGTAATCCCTTCCCACTTCCACTCAGGAATGGGGAGCCGCTGCATCAATCCACCAGGTCTCATGTGCTCAAACTTCACATGATGACAATTCAAGCACCGAGATACAAACTCTTCAACGTCCCGCTTCATACCACTCCACTAGTAGAGATGCCTTAAATCTTTATACATCTTTGCTGCACCAGGATGGATGAAGTATCTAGAATAATGTGCCTCACGAAGTATCAACTGAATCAAATCCCCAACTTTCGGAACACAAAGTCGACTGTCGAACCTCAGAATACCATCAAAACCCAAAGTAGCCCGGTTGGCCTCACACCGAACTACCTGATCATGAAGGTCACACAACCACTGATCCTCAAACTGTCGATTTTGAATCAGATCAACTAGAGTAGAACGAACCCCAATACTGGCAAGAACTCTGCTAGCATCCGATAAGTCAAGCCTAACCAAACAGTTAACCAAGGCCTGGATGTCCAAGGCCAATTGCCGCTCCGAAAATGAAAGTGAAGCTAGGGTACCCGTACTCACCATCTTCTGATTCAAGGCATCCGCTACCACATTTGCCTTGCCCATATGATACAGAATAGTGAAATCATAGTCCTTCAGTAACTCAATCCATCTCCTCTGCCTCGAGTTCAACTCTCGCTGACTCGTGATGTACTGAAGACTACGATGATCAGTGAATATCTCACAATGAACTCTATATAAGTAGTGCCTCCAAATCTTGAGCGCAACGACTACCACCGCCAACTCTAAGTCATAAGTGGGGTAGTTGCACTAGTGAATCTTCAGTTGCCTCGACGCATATGCTATTACATGACCTTGCTGCATTAACACACAACCAAGACCGACCCCTGAAGCATCACAATATACCGAGAAACTCTGACCCTCAACTGGCAAAGTCAATACTGGAGCCGAAGTCAATAAGGCCTTAAGCCTCTAGAAGCTATCCTCGTACTGATTCGACCACTGAAATGGGACATTCTTCCTAGTCAGCATAGTCAAAGGTGCTGCTATGGAAGAAAACCCCTCAACGAACTGTCTGTAGTACCCTGCTAACCCAATAAAGCTGTGAACCTCAGTAGGAGTAGTAGGTTTAGGCCAATCATGAACCGCTGAAATCTTTCCCAAGTCCACTCTAATCTCATCCTTAGACACCACGTGTCCTAGGATTGCAACTAACTCAACCCGAAACTCGCACTTTGAAAATTTGGCATAAAGCCGATGATCTCTCAAAGTATGAAGTACAGTCCTCAAATGCTACTCATGCTCGTCTTTGCTCTGCGAGTATATCAGGATGTTATCTATGAAAACTATCACGAACAAGTCTAAGTACGGGCTAAGCACCCTGTGCATCAAGTCCATGAAAGTTGCGGGGGAATTGGTCAACCCAAAAGACATCACCAGGAACTCATAATGGCCATAACGTGTCCTGAATGCGGTCATATGGATTTACTCCACCCTAATCCTTAACTGGTGGCAGCTGGACCTCAGATCAATCTTTGAGAACACGACTGAACCCTGAAGCTGATCAAACAAGTCATCTATGCGCGGTATCGGATACCTATTCTTCACAATCACCTTATTCAGCTTCCTATAATCAATACACATCCGCATCGACCCATCCTTCTTCTTCACGAAGAGAACATGAGCACCCCAAGGCAATACACTCAGCTTAATGAAACCCTTAGATAACAAATCCTGGAGTTGCTCCTTAAGCTTTCTCAACTCAGCAGGAGCCATATGGTAAGGAGAAATAGAAATGGGCCTGGTGCTCGGCTCCAACTCGATAGAAAAATCGATATCTCTCTCAAGTGGAAGGCCTAGAAGGTCTGTAGGGAACACATCTAGGAAATATCTAACCACAAAAACCGATTCAGGGAAAGAAGGGTCGACACTAGAATCACAGACATATGCTAGATAAGCCAAACACCCGCGAGAAATCAACTTCCTAGATCAAAGACAAGAGATGATCCCAGAAAGTGTGCGGCTGATGGAACCATGCCAAACAACTGGGGATAAGCCAGGCAAGACTATGGTAACGGTCTTGGAATAACAATCCAAACCAACACAGTGAGGAGACAACCAATCTATGCCCTGAATCACATCAAAATCTAACATATCAAGAATCATCAAATCACCCCAAGTCTCCAAATCGCAAATAGGAATCATACAAGATCTCACAATCCGATCTACTACTAATGAATCTCCTACTAGGTCAAAACAGATACATGTACATATAATGGCTCACTCACCAACACCAAACAAGGCAAATAATAGGTAGAAACATATGAGCAAGTAGATCTAGGATCAAATAAAGCAAAAGCCGATTGACGGCATACAGAAATTGTACCTGTGATCACAACATCCGAGGCCTCTGCCTTCGATCTCCCAGGGACCATATAAAACTGATGACGACCACCACCTGACTGAATGACATCCCTACCACCTGCCTTGCTATGCTGGACACCACTTCTAGTCTGACCACCACCTCCTCTGGCCGATAGCTGAACTGCAAGAATAGGCTGAGCCGGCTGAACTGTACCCCCCTTGAGGCAATATCTAGCATAGTGACTGGCCACACCACAATCATAGCATGCTGCATCCCACTGGGGGTAAGCTCTGGCATAGTGGCTGATAACATCGCACTCAGAGCTAGGCCCTTATGGCCCACCCTGTTGAGACGAACCAGCTGAACCTGTATGGCCACCACAGCCTGATGCCCCAGAAGCTATACCCCTCAAGACTGACCACGATGACCCTGCTGACTACCCTGACCCTGCTCAAGCAGAGGACCACTAGAAGTCTGAAGTGAAGCTTAAACCGGTCGACTAGACTGACCCTGCTGCTGTTGTGGCTGATACCTTCATCCCTACTGAACTGAACCTCTACCACCATAATAGGACTCACTGTAGCTACCCTGATGTTGAGGCCTCTTATCTCTGGCCCCGGAGTCATGACGATGCAAATCCTCTATGGTACGGGCATAGTCTAAAATATCCTGGAATGATCGACCACTAGAAACCAATATCTCAGCTGGCTCTCAAAACTCTGTCCGCAATCCCCAAATAAATCTACAGACTCTGTCAGGATCGGTAGGCATAATCATGGCCCCAAATGGAGCAAGCTGGTGGAAACGAGTCTCATACTCTGATACAATCATAGAACCTTACGTAAGTCTAGTGAACTGATCCCTACGAAGCTCTCTGTTACTCTGTGGCAAGAACCTGGCCATAAAGGCCTCATAGAACTCGAACCAAGACAACGGAGGAGACGAAGAGGGTTTGCAAGCAACCTAGGCCCTCTACCACAACTTAGTTGGGCCCTCCAGCTAATAGGTAGTGTATCCAACTCTGTGAGTCTCTAATAATCCCAAATGGTGTAGAATCTCCTCACAAGTAGTAATGAATTCATGTGGATCCTGACCAGAAGTACGAGCAAACCTTAGAGATGCCAACCTCAGAAATCTAACCAACGCCTTCTGCTCTATCTCTGTCATCACCGGAAGGGAAGCAAGAGGCTGTATGATAGATGGAACCAGAATAACCTCAGCATGGGAAGCCACAGAAGCAGGCTGCGCTCCTGAACTCTGTGCACCTAAGGCTGCCCCCTGAACGAATGTCTGTGCTACCTCAGCAGGGTTATCCCCGATATTACCCAATAACTGTAAAAGCAAACCCCGAACACCTGAAGACTTAGCTAGGGCTGATGCCAGCACTGAAGCTGGTGGAAATGGGGCTATCCCTCGGTCCACATACTGCTTCTTGGGAAAAAACTGGGGCTCATTCTTTGGCTCAACCTTGACCCTAGGAGCTCTAACTGGTGCCGCTGCTCGGGCACGTCCTCTAGCACTACCTCTGTGACCTCCCCATCCTCTAGCTGGAATCAAAGGTGCAGGGGTCGAAGGCTCTCCTCCGCATGATATTGACAATCTCATACAAATCATCTGTGGAAGAGTGAACTAGAACAAGTGAGATTTAAGAAACTTTAAAAAATACTACGCATGAGATAGAAGCAAAAAAAAGTCCATGTTTCCTATGATGTCACTGTAGCCTCCCAAAGATTGAGTATGGATGTATCCACCCCGATCCGCAGGACTCTACTAGATATTGGCTCCTATACCGATGATACCAGTAAACATAGAGTTGTGATACCAAACTGTCATTACACGATTTCTCAGGTCATGATGCTACGTATAATCCCCCAGTAGGAAAAAAATCCCCGTAGCCCAGTGCGATTAGTAATGGGCTACAAACTAACAAGTAAGCAGAAGAACAACGAAGTAAGTGAAAGCAAGGAACAAGATATGAAATAGGCAACAAGAATACATAAGCTAAACAAAACCCAAAATCTGGTATCTTAGTATATGAGCTAGAACTACATCAACAAAGTACAGAAGGATCCAAAACAATATATACACAAATGTCTCCGAATAGTAAGAGAGTACATAATACAAAAGATAAATAAAAAGCTAAGCTACGACCGTCAGGAGCTCACCCTCAGTCTGGGATAGTCCAAAATATCCTCGGACGAGTCTCCATGAGCTAATAGCGATGGCCCAGACTAGGATCTACACCAGAAGATGCAGAGTGTAGTATGAGCATCAATTGCAAAGCAATGGGTACCCAGTAGGTATCATAGGCCGAATGGGCACAAATAAGATAAAAGAGCAGTAATAAGCAGAATAGAAGCAAATAGTCACAGAAAGCAATGAATAAGTACACAGAATCTAGCACAGAAGGAATACAAGCAGAAAACAACATACATGGCTAGCTACTAGAATATATATCACAGGCACAAGTGAAAGAAAGAAGTAACGCACCTCGGGTCCTCACAATAACAATATATATTTAGAAGTTTTTAAAAAAAGGCGGTCTACCGGTAACCTCAACTAAAAAAAGGAGAAGTAGGAAAGCAGAATAACGATAACATGCTCGAACACAAGAATAATAACCAAGCCAAGCTACCTAATACTAGTATCAATATCCAATTACAATAAGGAATCAATATAAGGAATCATATCTCGATAAAGCAATAATAAGTCTATCTACAGTCCCAGCGGGCGCCCATACACCCGAGGAACACAACCAAGTGAAGACAAACCCTCTGACATCCCATACTATCGGATCGTACACTCAGCAAATAGAAAACAAGGATGGAACCTCACACAAAAGGATGGTATGATGCATGATGAAACCTGGGTGGAATAATAACCCTGTATATACCTCCTCCAGCGCCTAAAGGGCCCAGCAGGTAGGTTCTATAGAAGGACACAACCCGTATACCTTAACTACACCGTATACCCCTCCCCCCGCAAACTCATCACGTAAACCCTAGTCTGAGTTGGCAAGGTCCACAGAGGTCCTCGACCACCTACTAACTCTCATAACCTCAACAAAATGGCCCAAAATGGATCCGGATCCAAATAAGTCACCAAGTCTCAAAAATGTATGCCTGAGGTTCTACCCTGGTCTAAATCAGTGAATCAAACCTCAAAAGCCCCTACAAGGGTGCCCGAATATAACCGGGTCTAAAACAATAGTAAAATAAGTCCGATGCTCGCCTAACCGAGTCTAGTATCATCTCCAATCAATAGTAAAACAAGTCTAGTACTCTGGCCCCATCGAGTCTAGTAATAGTCTGAAAACAGTGATAAAATCAATTAATTAACTTTCTTACACCAATAAGATCCATTAAAACTATTTCCAAATCCTTTATAACCACTTTAACCCAAAAATGGGCCCTCGAGGCCATGCAAGGTTTAGAAAACCATCTATAGTGGGCCCAAAGCCAAAACCATGGTAAAACATGTGAAAACCTCTTTATATGCATGATAATGGCATGCTCAAACACAAACAGTAGCCCAACGGCTCAAAAATCAACCTATCGGCCCTGCACATGCTCCAATCGATCTACAACACATATAACAAGCCAAAGATCGCGACGTCGATGTCTGGGAATCACGAACATTCCAAATAACCCACCATTTATGGTCCAGAGTCAATACAAGGTGAAACAGGACCACAAGGATGCTAATATCATCTACCACAAATACTATAATAATCAGAGGAAGCACTATAAGCCGAACTTGAAGAAGCGGGCAAGGTCTGCGGTACCAAGCTAATAAAACAGACCCAAAGATGGCAATTAGTACACTTTTATCCTATATATACGAAGTCTAGAAGAGTTAAATCGTAACCTACCTGTCGTCCGACGATAAGCTGTTGGAATAATAATGTCCAAACCCAAACCGCTCCGAGAAACTCCAAAAGGAAGTCAAACTATCAAGAACATAGTCTATACATCAAAACAAGACTAATTATACCCATATTGCTATAATAATAGTCGGGCTGAAATTCGGGTCACCGGCAGGCCCGTGGGCCTCGCAACCCAAAGACAAAAATGAAAGAGTACAAAATGATCATAATGATCATAGGAGAGCATGCCTAGAAAATTGAAGAATTTGGGCATGAAATTCAGGCTAAAACAGCCCACCCTATTCAAGAAATCAAAGAGGGAAATTAATGAATGGAAAAGTTAGAATTTAACAAGAAGCTTACCGAATTAATGATGGAAAAGTTCTCACGAAGCAATGGGGAATTTACCCCAAGAAAATGATAGCCAGAAGTGGAGTAAATTGAGTTTACGAGTTGTTGTCAATGGAGAAACGAGGTTGGGTTTAAAATGGGGAGAAACTAAGAAGAAAGCCAACTTAAGCTGCCAGCCATGGCCTATGTGAACGCGCCCAGGCCTATGCCTATGAGACCTCACGTACGCGAGCAGGCATCGCGCACGCGAAGGCCAGGCGCTTGCGTAGCGCGCACGCGGGCCTGGGAACGCAGCCAAGGCGTCGCTTAGGCGATGGCCGAGAAAATGGGGTGCTGGCATTTCTCTACGCATAGGCGGCTGACCCTGCATAGGCGAAGTCATGTTGGTGCCATGACAGTAACCAGCTGACAACAACATTCCAACTTAGAATTTTGACTCCGACGGACCCTCGGGAACATATCCGGGGTCCCGCAAACACAAACGAGTTGAGTTATTTGACTAAAAATGGCATTTTGGACTCAATAAAATTGATGAAAATTCCAATGGAGGTTGATACAATAAAAAATGGGCCCCACGCCCAAGAACAAACTTTAGGCCATCTTTCCAAATTGGAACACCAAGGCCTAAAATGAGTCTGGAAGCCTTGGGACCCAAACCAAAGGTCCCTCTAGCCCAAAGTCAACATTCCGGATCTAACAGCACTGTCAGAATTTCCATCTGAGGCTGTCTTATCCAAATGTTGACCAAAGTCAAACTTTTCAGTTCAACTGGCAAGGGAACACAAAAACTCACACAAGACCAAACCAAAAGCTCCCAGACCCCGACCAAGGGTCTATCTAGACCAAATTCCATGCTCCGGAGCTAATAAAACTGTCGGAATTTGATTCTGAGTGTGTTTACTAAGAATGTTGATCAAAGTCAATGATATCCTAAGTTTAAGCTCTAAAATAGGGAAATGGTCATAACGACCAAACAAATGGCCAGGCACTTAACCATCGGTCTCAGTAATCCATAAATGACTTGGGGACGCTACAGGTAAGCTCTAACAGTGCAAAGAATGCACAAATGTGAAAATGACCGAAAGGCTCATTACACTGTGAGCCATAAAGCTTAAAAATGTTGATAGGTTTTACATTAGAAAGTATGAATATTTTTACACATGTGATTCTCAACATCTTATGAGCCATTACCCACACGCCATAATAAAAGTCATTGGTGAATACTTCAAAGATAGGTTTTTCAAGGGTAAAAATTCATCTACGAAAGATATTGAAAATCAATTCATATTGAATTGGGATGCAAGATCAGTTATTGAAAGGTTTAAAAGGAAGGCGAGATTGCAAAGTCTTTGATAAGGAGAACACATGAACAGTGGTATGTAGTGTTTGATGCATATTGTTATATGCTTAGGATAGTAAATTTGAGAAGTAAGACAACATTGAAGTTTTAGCGACTTACAATCCACACGCAAGTGAACGTGGTCGTTTAAGTAATATAGACTGGTTAGTCCGAATATCGTACCCAAAGGACTTGTGACTTAGCAAATATTCTAAATAATTATAATACAATTGAAGTGCACAAGTGCAAAAGTAACTAACAAGAGTTTGTATTATTGTAGTATCTAAACACAATTTAAGAGAAATCAAAGCAAGTATATAATAGTTGTTTTTCCATGTTTCGAGAGAATTTTAGGGTTACAACTTTATTTTGCAATCATGAGCAGTATCCACCTGAATTGACTTGTCCATTTACCTAGGTTTTGGTTTTGGTGTTAATTTTATGATTATGATTTTTTCAAACCTCTAATCGCCTATTCACATGCAATTCTAGTTCCATATTCCTATGAGCAGAGTTACATATGAACGAAGTTACTACTCCGTTTAAACCAAGCAAGGCAATCTAGGTATATTTCTATCTTAGCTGCAAATCTAGTCTTTACATTACAAAAGAGATATCTTGATCCTTATTTTCCTCGTTCTATTTATTGATCCTTCTTCCGAATTCGTACAAGATTATAGATTTATTTTAATGGCGGTCAAGCATCAAAATACAAAATACAGGATTACAAAAATAACTATTAATGGAAAATGAACTAATCAATCCAACTTTATACTATTAATCATGCATTTTTATCCATAACTACAGAACAAGGGTTCTTAGCCACTCATAGTAATCAAGAACACAAAAATAATTATTTTCATTCGAAGTAATGTCAAAGAAAAGTAAGAAGAAAAGAAACCTATTGGTGAATTCTATTCTCTGCCTTTTCACTCTAAAAATATAATGAAATCCCTCCCAAAGACGCACAATGCTCTATTTATAGGGTTTGAGAAATAGACCCTTTTTCTTCTTAGAATCAGACTAGAAGAAAGCTGAAAATTTCATCCGGGTAGGCTACTGGCGCGGCACACCAGACTTGCCCTTCTGGAGTTATGGGTCTGGGGAAGCACACCACCAGTATGCTAGGGTTTCCCTTCTGTAGTTTTGGGTCTGAGGTGGCGCGCCAGCCACTATGCCTCAGTCCAGATTTTCTCGTTTGTTCTCTCTTTTTCTCCGTGGCATTCCACTAACTCCTTTCTATGCTTTATTCTTCTGTTTCAGCTTCTAAAGGTTGATTTCCCTCATCAATTTTCCTTCAAAGTCTAATCATGTGTCTTAGTACATAATATATCAATACCACTTAAGATACACACAATATAGTGAAGAATAATCTCAACGCTAAGGATAAATATGGGTAAAATACGATAAATGGGCATATAAATATGCCCAAGATTACTACCCCACACTTAAACCTTTGTTCATCCTTGAACAACTCACTACATATGTCACACATTTTCACCAAAGAAATACCTAAGGAATCTCTCTACCCACACCCAAGAGTAACTAGACAATTTTTAATCATGTTTTGTAGTTCATTCATCAATCAATCTTCATACAACTCTTGAGCACCAAGACACTCCACTTGAAACAAAACACTCTTTATAACCGACTCTTTACTATAATACCGGGCCAAGATGCTCATGTACAAACAAAATAAACAATAATACAACTAAGCATTCACCGTAGGTGCCCTCATTTATTTATAGTGCGCTCTTTTTCATACAATAATTTCATTTCAATGGGGCATTTGAACATCAAAGCGCTCACTCTCTCAAAAGATATTTCACACATATCATAACATGCCATAGGCTTGCCCTTAGTGTATCGTAAAATCAACAAGGCATTCCATTCATGGAATCAAAAAAAACTTTCATTTGGTTGTAATGTCAGCCTTGGGACGGGTAGAATACTTTTGGGTAAATAGTAACTCTCCTCCCTATGCACTTTTAAGACACTACACTTCACTCTTTCTTTCTTTTTCTTCTGTATTATTTTTCCTTATTTCCTCTTATGTTCACATCTCCCTTTATTACCACTTTATTCTATCTAATCTTCGCTCCCTTGTTTACATGTACTTGTTGCTAGCAAAAACTTTTATCTTACTTCAATTTTCTATCTTTTATTTGTCTAACTCATAACAACAAGCACTTCACTATTTTAACTGGGTACCGTACATCCTCTTTCTTTCACAACATTCACTTCCCCCTTCTATTCACCCTTCTTATTTCGTCCTCTTTCTTTTCAAATTTTTCAATTTCAAAGTGCATTAGGGACTTTATTTGGATCAAATTAACATAGGGTATCAACAAAATGGATAAGCTCATTATGCGGCTTTACAAAGAAATAGGCTTCATGGTTTAATGGGGCTTTACTAGGGATAATGTCAAGGAGGCACAAACACTCATCAAAGACACAAAAATGCTATACAAAGAAATGTCTTAATCATATCCCACAATTTTCATACCAAGTCAAATTCCACCTACACACGGGGCAAGTTCTATATGCTACTTTATGCAAGAAACCAAGCAAAAACTCACCATACATGGAACCATGTTTCAAATACCAGAATATTACAATTGCATGTTCATACATAAATATATTGAGTGATATTACACAATTAAGCCCATCTTCTTCATTTTTCGAGTCAAGTTAAAGAGCCTATATGTTTCTAATGAAATTCTTCTTTACATGCAAGATTTCAAGTGAACTACTCATAACATTTAGCTATCACCTAGGTGAAGCGTCAAGATCTCCAAAGGCATAACTCCTAATTCTCCGAACCTATGACTAATTTTCCCTTAAGACGGTCGTCATTCATCTGTTATTGGGATGCGTCATTACTACTACAACTTATGCTATCCTAAAAAAATAATCTACCTGGTTCAAAGGGACTATCCTCGGGCAAAGAATCGAAAACAAAAGCCGAGGAGCCCATCCTAAAGAAAACAAAACTACTTACATTCATAATTCACAACCAACAGTAGCACAAACCAACCTAACAACGCCCATTACATGCCTTTATTCAAGATATAACAATGAAAAATAAGGGAATTCTATTCCCCCACCCACACATAAACATAGCACTATCCCAAACTCCTGTGTTGATTAAAACTCCTGTGTTTAGTCATTAATTTGTTACAATTCAAATCTTAATTCCCAAACCATTTCCCCCAATTTTATTTACTTGTTTGAACAATTTGCTTACTCTCATAAATTGATTTGACCATTAGTAGTGAATCATCGTACCAATATCCATGGAATCGACTCCGATCTCACATTGGATTACTTATTATTTTGCTTGACAATCACTGCCACCTCCTTCGAGAGAGTTGTTTTGAACGTCATATAAAATGGTACCATTGTCGGGGACTGGATTTTGATTTGCCATTTATTGTCTATTGATTCACTTTAGTTGAGCATTTGTTCTCTTTTACTTTTTGTTGTTTTTGTTGTTATTAGGTGATTTATGAGCCACGCTAGCTCGCACGGCAGCGTGGATAGCTTTTTAGATATGGAGGACAGACCGGATGTTCATGGTGCCGCGAGTGCCATCGCACTACCTCTAACTATTGGAAATGCAGTATTTCACGTAACGAGCATGATGCTGCATTTAATACAAATGAAAAGATTGTTTGATGGGCTGGCCAATGAGGATGCAAAATGACATATTCAATACTTTGTTGAGATTCGCCAGCCCTTCAACATTCAAAACATTAGCGAATAATCAATCCAACTTCAACTGTTTCCATTTTATCTCACAGGAGATGCGACCACATGGCTAGAAGAGCTCCATCATATCATGGAAATAGTTGGTCGAAGTTTTCTTTCCCACCTTCAAGGATGTTGCAATTGCTCGATGAGATTATAAATTTCCAACAATTGCCGGATGAACCATTGCACGAGGTGCGGTTAAGGTTTAAGAAGAAGTTGTTGCTATGTCTGAACCATGGTCTACCAGATGGGGTTCTACTCCAAAACTTTTATCCGGCACTTGATTCTATGAACAAGTTGGTGGCTAATAATATTATGGGTGGATCTATCATGGATCAAACTTATGGTCTTGCTTCAGCTATTTTGGATAAAATGATGAAGAATAATAGAGCGTGACACACAAGAGAGGCTGAGGTTCCATTGGGTGTCACCTCCTTCATCATGACCAAATAAAATAAGAAGGAAAGAGGATGAACGAGATGAAACCATGGCTAAGATGATGACTAAAATTGAGTTATTAGCCAAACACATGATGGGTGCCGGGACTAAAGGTTTTAATACCATTGGAATGTATGGGGCCAAAGGTCATGATGAAGTTGGTGCTTACATGTTGATGAATGAAGAAGCTTGTTATTTCATGGAGGGTTCTCGCCCAGGGTACCAAGGTGCAAATCAAGGCCCTTGGCAATCTCGGGAGGAGAATCAAGGTTAGAACCGAGAGTGAGGTAATCAATGGAGAGATCGTGAGCAAGAAAGGGACCATGATGGTCTATGGAGAGATCGTGAAAGAGATGGTGATTGCCATAATCACCAAAGTGGTAACCCATCTGTGCCTCCACCCAAGGTAGATGCTTCTCCATTCCAACCAACTGTTAGCAACCCCGCTAGTTCAAAGTTAGAAGAGATATTGGTAGTTGTGTTGAAAAAGGTTGAGTGTACGAACAATAGGGTGAAAGACTTGAAGAGTGGTGTGTCTACCATTCACCAAATCGTAAGATCTCATTAAACATCGATCAAACACTTGGAAGCTCAAATGAACTATCTATCTACTCAAATAAACCCCTGAATGAAGGACACTTTTCCTAGCGATACTCTTGCTAACCCAAAAAATGATGGCCATGTCATGGCTATAGTCACTAGGAGTGGAAAGATTCTTGATAAAGTTGGTGTTGCACTTGAATAGAGATGGATTGAAGATCTGGAGATTAGTGTGAAGCTTAGTGCACCAATGTGATTGTTAATGATGAAAGCCCGAATGAGGAGAGGGAAAAGATCGAAGTGACTCCTCAAGTTGCAATTGATATAGAGAAGGAGAAAGAGGAAGAAATTCCTAGTGTTCCAAGGCCTTTGCCTAAAGGTCCCCCTCCGTATGCTCAAAGGTTAATCAAGAAAAAGGAAGATAATTAATTCAAGAAATTTGTGGATATGCTTAGAAAATTATCTATAAACATTCCTTTGGTTGACGCTCTCATGCAAATGCCAGGCTATGCTAAATTTACGAAGGAGTTATTAAAAAAGAAGAGGATAATTGATGTGGGGATGGTGGAAGTATCCCACAATTGTAGTGCAGTCATGACGAGTAATATGGCCCCCAAGAGGGAAGATCTGGGAGCTTTCACCATCCCTTGTACTATTGGCGTCTATTTGTTCAAAAGGCCTTATGTGACCTCGGGGACAACATCAATTTGATGCCCCTTGTGATATTCAAAAAGTTAGGTTTGTGTTCTCCTAAACCAATACTGATGAGGTTGCTAATGGCTGACCGTTCTATAAAATACCCAGTTGGCATTTTGTTTGATGTATTGGTGAATATGGACAAGTTCATCTTACCGGCTGATTTTGTGGTACTAGATTGTGATGTTTATCTCGAGGTGCCCATCATTCTAGGGCACCCATTTTTATCCACCTAAAAGGCTCTTGTTAATATGGAGCTAGGAGAACTTTGGGTAGGAAGCGAGGAGGTCACATTTAATGTATGTCAACCTATGAAGCCCTCGGATGAATATCAGGTCATGTCAGTGATTGCTACCAACGACGAGTTGATTGAAGGTCCCTGCAAAGATGAGATTGAGTGGGAACCACCGAATAATCATCTTGTTGTTTATGATGGTCAAGAGAAGAAGGACCTCGAAGAATTTTTCATTCTTGCACCACCAAAAATGGGGTGGTTTTGTACATGGATCCTAATGACATCCTCTCATTACCCACTTCTCAGATGTTGCTAATTTGGCAAAAAGAAGAGTTGATGAAGATCTTGAAGAAGTACTTTTAGAGTTTTGGATGGGGTTGTGCCAATCGTATTGGCATGCTTCCGAGTAATGATTGATACTTGAGGTACTATCATCGAGTCGTGATGTAAAATCAAGTGCTTCTTGGGAGGCAACCCATGTTTTTGATTTATTTACTTTACCTTTTTGTTGTTTTTGGTTTATTTTAGGAATACATGAAGATCGGAAAAATGGCTAAGTGGAAAAATTCTCGAAGGGGATGTGTGAAACCACCTGCATATCACAGGTGCCAATGCACAGACGCAGGCGACGTCACACCCTGTAGGCAGTAAGCTAAAGAGAAATTGAAAAATCAGATGGCATATGCAATGTGAGGGGAAAAACATACATGCTGACTTGCGTCTCGCACATGCTGTCGCATGTCAACCAGTGAACTACAACAAAGCAGTAAAAATGTGACCTGCAAAATGATAACGCTCAAGTAACACTCTCCATACGGAGGTGAAAATGATCGTTAAACAAAATAAAATTTATAATTTTCGACGGGAGTTAGGGTCGATCCCACAGAGAAATGGTAGAGTAGCCTAAGGGATTGTTGTATCTCAATCACCAATAGAGTCAATGTTCAAATAGCAATAAAAGAAAATTTGGGGAAAAATTAGGGGAATTGGGAAAACTGTCACAATTCGCAATTCAAACAAAGCAATAAAGTAAATGCAGGTTTGTAACGAGAGAGAGGACGACTAGGGGTATGCTTCTGATGGGACTTGAACACGAGTCACAGTACTTTCTCAATTACATAAATTCTCGTTAAACAACATGGGTAGCATTAGTTTTAGTCATGAATGTTAATCTTTTGATCTCAAAAATATTTATCCAATGGTCTTTGTTCAAGCACTATGATTTTATCATTAACCAACCAATATAACCTTGGAGAAGTCACACTATCTCTAGCATAGACTCTTAAATGGGTGTTTCTAGCGAATTGAGCTATTTCTAGCCTCAATCTAATTGGAATCCCAAGTAACCACTAGTGAATTTTAATTTGAAATTATGAACCTCATTCTCAAGCAAGAACACAATCAGGTAATTTTAATCAATGTTCGCAACCATTAATTTTAGAGTTAAAATATGGAGAATTCACTAGATCCATATCAATTTAGCAATTATTAATACAAATAAGCAAGACATATACCTATTAATGAAGTACCCATCATACACATACCCCTAGATAAGGAGACTTAGCCACTCATGCTAAAGGAATAAGAAGCAATACCAAATGGGTAATTCGAATTCCCTTTCATTAATGGAAGATGTTTCCAATATCAAATCTTAATTTACAAATCCAAGGTTGAAAATGGAGAGAATTAAGTGAAACCCTCTATCTTGCCTTGGGAGAGAAAACTTGTTTAACAATATTTCCAAAAACTAAAAACCTATTCAAACGTATCAAAAACTATGCCTAAATTGAGTTTTAGAAGGTTCCCAAATCATCACACAAAAGTGGACAAAAATACCTCTTAGGAGCTTTGTATCGCGACGTGCATTTCACACGTCTCATTGTGTGCATCACACAGCTCCGCATCAGCGGACCAGTAACTTGGCTTACTCTTTGACTATTATGCAAAGTGGGGTGCGAACTGTACCAGGTATTGTGTGCGTCCCATGATGCTCACACCCTTTAGCAGATTCTTCTTCTTCTTTTTAGCCTCATGCGGAGGAAGGTGCGGACTGCACCAAGCATTGTGCGTATCACACAACGGCCGCACCTCTTGACAGAATCTTCATCTCTCTTGATCACTTCACACTTCAACTCCTTTTGAGTTCTTTTGGGTCCAATTCCTTGTTTCTACCCATTGACCAAGAGTACCTGCATTCACATCAATAAAGGCCATAAGAACCTCTAAATCTTATCAAAATATAGCAATAATTCATGATTAAAGGCTCAATAAGTTGGTAGATTAGCCACTTATCAAACACCCAAACTTGAACTATTGCTTGTCCTCAAGCAAGATACTCACAAGGTAAAGAATGAATTAGGCTCTAAAACTCAATCAAGGCACAAAAGATTAATCTATTATAAAATCTAAGAAAAATAACAAACAAAAAGACTCAAACAAAAGACTCAACTACAATGCTCATCTTAATTTGGACCACCACATTCTCATGGCAAATGATCATTTCAGACTTTCATCAAAAGGACTTCATTTCTCATTCAAAATCAAGGGAATTTGTCATTCAAAACAAGATTAGCAAGAATCTCAAGTCATTGTCATGGACCATCCAGGTTTGCCTCGAGATTTTCCACACAACTTGTCTCATTCATTCCTCTCAATTGAAATAGAGACTTTATGTTTCAATCCGAGTGCATGATGCCACTCATCACAAGAGAGAATCCCACTCACAATCATGCAATTCACAATACAAGGGATTATAAGAGAACCACAAAGACTCACTCTCTCAAGGAAGTTCAAGTGCACACATGTCGAACCAAAGGCTTGCCCTTCATGTAAATCGCCACTAATATAGAGTGACCAAGCTCGAAATCACTAAGAACTTGTGGGTTACGATATTGGCTAGCTCTAAGGTGAGGATTGCATTTGGCTCAAGTTACTAAACCTCCCTAACGCTCTTTTTTATCATTTCGAACACCACTCACATTTTCAAACTTTTGACTTTACCTTATTTCTCCCTCACACAACCCAAGCTTTTCCCTTCAATCTTGATTATTCAACCTCCTTGTATCACCTTCATTTGGTAGCACCAACTCTTTTTCAAATAATTTTGCTCATTGCATTTGGTCATTTGGAGCAACTTTTAATTCAACATAAGGTGCTACCTTACACTTGAAGTGCATTCTTTTTCTTCTCCACATTGAGTACATATACCCCCAAACTTAGGCTTTTGCCTATGTTATCATTTCAATTCCCCCAAACTTAGGCTTTTGACCTATGTTTAACTTTTGAACCACTAGGGAGAATGGGTGCAAGAATATAAGTTCCAAAAAATTTTAAGGTATCCACAAGGTGCCAAAGAACGGTCACAAGCTCAAAGGGGTTCACTAGGATCAATGTCGAGGAAAGTCATTTGAGTGAAGTGGCTATTCAAATAGGGGCTATGATCATCTTCCAAGCTTGGTCACATCTAGAATTTTGCCTTGAATCACATTCGGGGCAAGTTCTAGATGACACGTATGCACAAGAATCAAAGGATAGCCTCACCACACACGGTATCACATCACAAGAATTATCAACACTAGTCTCAAAATCACTTGGGAAAAATAACTTTTGATAAGCTATTCTGAGTTAATTACAAGCTCGTTTGTGAATCGATCAAGTCAAACCAAGAGTGTGCAAGTCATTACAAGAGAATGCTTTTCTCAAAATTCATTTTCCCTCTTTTCTTCAATTTTCAAAAATTTCTTGCCAAGATTTTTTTTTGGTGGGTCCATTTTGAGACAAGCAAAGCACAGACTCAATCTAAAACTAAAACTTGGCATTTTTCCTTAAGAAAGTCACCTCTCAATCTATCATTGGAAAACACCAACCCGGTTCAATACAAAAAGAAAAGAAAAAGAAAAATAAAGAAACTATTTTGCTCCTGGGGAAAGAACCGTGGTATTAAGAAAACCCTTGGAGTTTATTTCTATTCTACTATTAACAAGGGGATTAAAAACTCAAGAACTCATGAATCATTTGAAAACGAGCCTCGATGTAGGCACTAGCGCATTTTCAAAGCACGGTAGTAAAATAATGGAAAAGTGTAGGACTAACCCGACAGCACAATCAAAATTTAAAATTAAAAACATCAAACCCGGTGAGGGCACAATTACAGCAATCAAAACATAATAAAAGGTCCCGGCAAGGGAAATATCATCACAATCATCCAATATGCCCGACAAGGGCCAAATAAAAATCTAGCTATAGAAAATAAATGTCAAGGCCCGACAAGGGCAATAAGGAATAATATCTTAAACCCAAAACGGGCAATCCAAAAGTAATATCAAAAAAGCATTACCTCCCCCAATAAAAGAAGCATTGCCCTTAATGCTTTAAGCTCAATCAAGAAAGGGAAGAGTGCAACAACACCCTGGGAGGACTATGCCTCATCATCATCCGTTGCCTCTGCACTAGTGCCTGCACCACCCTTTTGGGAGTGAGAAGTGACTGCGGACTCTCTGAGGGCCAGCTGAAACTCTGGGTTTTGATCATCATCCAGCTCTGCCTCATCATCATCATAAGTGACAAGCAAGTTATCTAAAGGATCGAGAGTGCATCGAGGTATGGGCATAGTGTCACACCCCAAAATAGAGGGGCGGACAAGAACCATATGACCACTTGCTTTACGAGTAATCTATGACATAAATGAAGTTATAAATCGATAAACAAGTAGAATAACTAACATATGCTGCATATATATATATATAAACTATGGAGTCCTTTAAACAAAAACTGTACGATATGACACTAGGTAATGTCTAGGAAGCCTCTAAAGTGTACAAAATGCTATACTACTAATAACTAGTCGGGACAGGCCCCGATGCACCCAACTAGAGATCTATACATAATCTGGCTCCAGATAGAGATGGAGCTCACCAAAATATCAACTGAAGGTAGTAAAAGAACCTTACGCAGGTGTCTGCTCTCCTGTGAACCTGACCTTATATTTATAAGAAAATACAGTGCCCCGAGCATAGGGGCATCAGTACATATATAATATGTACTGGTATGTAAAGCAGACAGAATAACTAGTAGACAGATATGAGAGCTTATATGAATCAAATGTCAAAACGAAATAATTATGAGCATGTAAGTAATAGATGTACAATATAAAACTGTAAACTATGCATCAACCTTATTAGTTATTCATATAACATTCAAAGAAGCGCTCATTATAATATAGCCTCTATGGCTTGCCTAGGTGATGTACTTACACTATATTTAACACAAATGATCATGTGATGGCCTACCGAAGGCAATACAGGTCACAGTGTAAAGCATATGTTGCTCAAGTACTTGTTGCTATGATTTTATACACATGACTATAATTGCGGTCTGATACGAGGTACACCCTTTGAGGGCTCACTATAAGAGTCTGCCCGCATTCCACATATGCCATGTATTGGCTTGAGTCAGGGAAAACTAGTGCATGATATTCCAACTGACTCCAAATACAAATAGTGCCATGAGGGCGGGTACTCCACAATGTTTGGGCTCACTATAAGGGTCTGGTCTCAATCCTGTGCACAGAATAGCATCACGCGGGTGTGTCAAGTAGAACCTATGAATACCCTCCCGTCGCTAACTTTTATCAAGTAATGCCCTTAAAGGCCTATGACATATAATTTATGATAACAATTATTCAGTTATTCAAGTAAGATCTCTACATGATACCTAACTTACCGAATATGATATCACTATCCAAATAGTAGTTCTTACTTTAACTTATGGTCATATCAAATAGGTTATTGCATAAGCTAGTATAATTATGCTATGGCCATTTATTTTCATTTATAATATATGACACATATATAAAACCACATCGTGTGAATTCTAAGGATTTCAAGTAAAGACACTTACGGTCATATAAAATATTAAGAAAGTTGACGCGAAGGGAGTAATAGGAGTACGTATAAACTTTAACAACTAAATAAGGGAATGACACCTAAAGCAACTAAAAACTTTGTTTTCATTTTCCATTTAGGCTATTTGACATTTATAGAGGAAATATATGACGTAGGGTGGTGCCTTACGGCGAAGGAAGTTTTATCTTTACATACCTTATATGCTTTCCAAGCTAATAGTAGTACCACGAGATTTCAACAACTCAACACACCTCGGTGTAGCCTTTATGCAACTAACCCAAACAACTGCATACATAAAATATATATGTATTCGTCAATAACCCATAAACTTATCTAACAATTCACTCTAATGTTCTTCACTTACATCCAAAATTAATCAAATCCCTTAACCATAGTTTAGAGTGAATCCCTTATTTTCAACTTACCAAATGCAATATTAAATCTTCCAAGTAGTAGGAATTTCTAAACATTTCATCTTATTTATCTTTTTCCTTCCTTTAAAACCCCCAATAATCAAGACCCACTTTAAGAACTAATAAAAATTAAAATCAAATATCCTCAAATACTTATTTATAATCATATTCAAAAGTGGGGTAAGGAATTTACCTCTAAGAATTCAAATATCAACTTTAGCTCTTGAAAATTCCTTGAATATATCACAAAAATCTCTTAATTTATGCTCCTTGAAGGTGTGGATATGATTTTCCCATTTCAAATCTCCTCCTTACTCCAATTTCTTCTTTAATGGAGTTGGAAAGAAAGGAGAAGAAGAAGAAGACGACTGAAACAACAGTACTAGTTACGTCCCTTTTCCCCCAACTTATCCCCTATTCTTATTTTCCCTTTCTTGCTCTTTCTCTTTTTGTTTTCCTTTCCTTTTTAGGCACTAGTAGAATTGTTCCTTTTTTTATTTTTCCAGAAACCAAAGGGCCCCTTTATACTAAGCCCCTTTTTCCATTCTTTCCCTTATCTCCCTTTTTTTTAATCATAAATTGGGCATGCTAGCAATTAATATACAATTATACAATTATATTTACATATATATTATACTTCTATTCAAAATGTGCACCACGTAGCTCTTTATAGCTTAAGAGTTATACAAATCTCGAGTATTAAAATAAATTTGGGATATGCCGAGGTACTACAATCTCGTCCTCGAATGATGCTTATAGCTTACTTTAGGTTCCGTATTTATCCATGAGATCACCAAACCATTTTCTACTTCACCTTTTTCATCATAGGGCCTTAAAATTTGGCTAACTCTCAAAATTTCCAAAAATTTCGGTAGAGTTTTCTTTGTAAATAGGCCTATCGAGAACCTGTCAGCAAGCCAGAATACATACAACTACGCTTCATAGAGAGTCACAACAGATACAATGCTCAACAGATACTACACGAAGCTCCATTTGACCTTATACTCAAATAAAGTCATAATCATTTGCATAACTCACCTTATACTCTGCATTTGGAAGCTGCATCCACATAAGTATCGAGAATCATAGGCATACATTAGACACCTATATGTATCATGAGAGAATAAGATAACAACGGAATAAATACAATAGAAACTATTAATCATATAAAAGAAACAAATAGTTTAAGGACCTTCCAATGGTTCTTGGAACAAGTATGGATATTTAGTTTTCATATCAGCTTATGCTTCCCAGGTGGCTTCTTCTACATTCTGATACCTCCATAGTACTCTAACTGAAGCTATGTATTTGGTTCTTAACTTTCGAACTTGATGGTCCAATATAGCCACAGGGACTTCCTCATATGATAAGTCCCCTACAAGCTCGATATCCTCTGTAGGGATGACATGAGAAGGTTCTCCTAAACATTTGCGTAACATAGACACATGAAAGACCGGATGCTCTGCAGCTAGCTCTGAAGGTAATTCTATCTCATAGGCTACCTGGCCAATTCTGCGTATAACTCTATAAGGTCCAATATACTTGGGACTTAGCTTACCTTTCTTCCCGAATCGCATAACGCCTTTCATAGGTTACACCTTCACGAATACCAAATCATCAATTTGAAACTCTAGATCCCTACGTCACACATCAGTATATGATTTTTATCAACTCTGAGCAGTCTTCAACTGCTCTTGTATCAACTTGACCTTCTCAATGGCTTGATGGACTAGATTCGGTCCTAATATCTATGTCTCACCTACTTTGAACCAACTGATAGGTGATCTACATCACCTTCTATGAGCTTTAAATAGAGCCATGCCAATGCTGGAGTGATAGCTGTTACTATAGGCAAACTCTATTAAGGGAAAATGATCATCCCAGTTACCTTTAAAGTCCAGCACATATGCTCTCAATATATCCTTGAGCGTCTGAATAGTGTGCTCGGCTTGACTGTCTGTCTGTGGATGAAATGCAGTGCTAAGATTTACATGTGTGCCTAAGCCTCTTTGGAATGATATCCAAAAATGAGCTATAAATTGGGCACCTCTATCTGAAATAATGGACACTAGGTTCCCATGAAGGCAAACAATCTCCTTTATGTATAGCTTAGAATAATCTTCAGCTGTGCTGGTGGATTTAACGGGCAAGAAATGGGCTGATTTTGTCAGCCGATCAACTATTACCCAAATGGAGTCATGTCTTCGAAAAGAAGAAGGCAAACCTGTGACAAAATCCATGTTAATACCATCCCATTTCCATACCGGAATACTTATAGTCTGAGCTAGGCTGCCGGGCGTTTGATGCTCTGCTTTTACTTGCTGGAAATTGGAGCACTATGCTACATATGCTGCTATATATTTCTTCATATAATTCCACTAGTATACCTCTTTAAGGTCATGATACATCTTTGTAGAGCCTATATGGATTTAATAACGAGAATAATATGCCTTAGCCATAATCTGTTGTCTCAAGCTATTTAAATCAGGTACACATAGTCTACCTTGACATTTCAAAGTGTCATCGCTTGCTAGCTCAAAAGTTGTAACCCGGTGCTGTTGAATCCCTTGTTTGTGTTGGAGAAATAAGGGATCATCATACTGCTTCTCTTTCACCAATGCCACTAAGGATGACTCTGCCGTATTCAATACCACAACACCACTATTTTTGGAATCCATGAGTCGAACTCCTAGGCTGGCTAATTTATGAACATCTCTGGCGACCTCACACTGAACAGGTGACAAATGTGCCAGGCTACCCATAGATAGTCGACTAAAAGCATCTGCTACAATATTACCCTTATCTGGAAGGTAAAGGATATCGACATCGTAATCCTTCAGCAGCTCTAGCCACCTCCTCTGCCTCAAATTCAACTCTTTCTGCTTGAATAGATATTGAAGGCTCTTATGGTCTATAAAGACATCAACATGTACCTCGTACAGATAGTGGCACCATATTTTAAGTGCAAACACAACTGCTGCAAGCTCTAAATCATGAGTGGGGTAATTTTGTTCATGCTTCTTTAACTGTCGAGAGGTATATGCTATAACATTTCCATGCTGCATCAGGACACAACCAAGGCCAACGCTTGAAGCATCACAATATACAACATATCCTTATGTGCCCTCTGGTATGGCCAAGACTGGTGTTGTCGTTAATCTATCTTTCAGCTCCAGGAATCTCCTTTCACAAGAATATGACCACTGCACTTAGCTGCTTTCTGCGTCAATTTAGTCAATGGGGCAGAAATAGAGGAAAAACCTTCCACAAATCTCCTATAGTAACCGACTAATCCCAAGAAACTATGTACCTCTGTGGGAGTGGTTGGTCGAGGCCAATTCTTCACAGCCTCTATCTTCTAAAAATCCACTCTGATGCCTTCTTCAGATACCACATGGACAAGAAAGGCTACTGAGATTAACTAGAACTCTCACTTAGAAAACTTAGCATATAACTGGTGTTCTCTGAGTGTCTGTAGCACTGATCTCAAATGATTTGCATGCTCCGCTTCATCACGTGAATATACCAGGATGTCATCTATAAATACAATCACGTACATATCAAGGAAGGGTTTGAAAACCCTATTTATCATATCTATGAAGGATGCTGGAGCATTCATTAGTCCAAATGACATGACAAGGAACTCAAAGTGCCCATATCTTATCCGAAAAGCTATCTTGGGAATGTCTACTTCATGTATCCTTAGCTGGTGATAACCGGACCTCAAATCAATTTTTGAAAAGCATTTAGCTTCCTGCAGCTGATCAAATAAATCATCTATTCAGGGAAGAGGATACTTATTCTTGATTGTTACTTTATTTAGCTGCATGTAGTCTATACACATTCTCAATGTGCTATCTTTATTACGTACAAATAACATCGGTGCACCCCAAGGCGATATATTGGGTCGAATGAAGCCTTTGTCAAGCAAGTATTTCAATTGCTCCTTTAGCTCCTTCAACTCTGTAGGCGCCATTCTATTAGGTGGAATTGATATTGGTTGAGTACCGGGATCTAAATCAATACCGAAGTCAATTTCTCTAACGGGAGGTAATCCAGGAAGTTCATCAGGAAATACATCTGGATACTCATTCACCACTGGTATTGACTGAAGAGTTGGCACCTGCTTCTCAGCTTCAAGGTTCCTTACTTAGACAAGGTGATATAAACACCACTTTGCAATGAGCATTCGTGCCTTAAGATAGGAAATGAACCTCCCTCTAGGCATCATAGTATTACCTTTCCACTCTAGGATAGGTTCGCCTTGAAAATAAAATCGGGCAACCTTAGCTTGGCAATCAACTATAGCATAGCAAGAGGATATCCAATCCATACCCGTGATGACCTCAAATTTGATCATTTCAAGTTCAATTAGATTAGCCAATGTATCACGGCCATATATGGTCATAACACAATTATAATAGACCCGTCTAGATATGATAGACTCTCCTACTGGAGTTGATACTGCAAATGGTTCATGTAACAACTCTGGCTCGATTCTAAATTTTTTAGCAATAAATGAAGTAACATATGATAGGGTAGCTCCTGGGTCTATCAAGTCATATACATCATATGAGAAGATGGATAGAGTAACTATGACCACATCTGGGGACGCCTCTAAATCTTGCTGACCAACTAGTCCGTACACACGATTTGGGCCGGTACTAGAACCAGTCCCTCTGCATCTACAAGATCCTCTACCTTCTCATTCCTGAGGACCGCAAGAAGAAGAAGGTGCTGATGATGATGAGGCTTATGCAGACCCTTTAGGTTGTGATTTATCACCTTTGGCTTTATCTCTGACCCTCAGATAATCTCGTACCATATGACCTTCTATACCACACCAATAATAGGCATTTGAACCATGCCGACACTCTCCTCCATGTGCTCAGCAACAGTGTCTGCATGTAGGTCGAGGTGGTAATCCTTGACTAGTATCCATCTGAGGCCGTAGGCCTGGTGCCCTAGAAGTCTGGCCCTGATCGTATCTATATCTCAAAAATTGAGCTGGAGCATTAGCTGTGGAGCATGCCATCGATTGAGTTTGCCTAAGTGGCCCTCTACTAGTGGAAGCTCCACTGTTCCCCGAATACTGTCCAACCATCCTAGCTCTCTTGGTCTGTTCCCTCTCATCATCTATTTCACGATTACACTGATCCTCATCTAACTGCTGAGCATATGCTATGATCCTCGCTATAACCATATCACTATTTAGGGTGGCAACAGAAAGGTTATCCCTCAAGCGACCCGCAAGGCCACACACAAATTTATGAATCCTTGATGCCTGAGTACTAACATACTATGTAGCAAATCTAGACAACTGCGTAAACCGTAAGTTGTACTCTCTAACACTGAGATTACGCTGCTGTAAATGCAAAAACTCATCCACCTTTGCCTGTCAGAGCTCTAATGGCAAGAATGATACATGAAGGCCCTTGAAAAGTCTGTCCAGACCACTGGGGGAGCATTTTGACCCCTCAAAGCTTCCCACATCTCATACCAAGCGACAACAACATCTTTTAATTGATAAGAGGCCAATTCAATGGAATCTATCTCTGATACCCGAATCACCTTACAAATTCTATGAATCTCATCAATAAATTGCTGAGGGTCCTCTGAAAGGTTAGAGCCTATCAACACTAGCGGATTCATATAGAGGAAATCTCGAATCTTAGATTCGGCTACCTCTCCTTGATCAGCAACATGGACTTCCACATTCTGTCTCTGAGCCTGAGCGGCTACTAATTGAGTAGCAACTGTATCGCTCCTCTAAGGTCCTGCTCTAAGGCACCTGGTGGTGGTACATGAACTACTGCTGGAACTGCTGGAGGTGAATGAACCCCTGCAGGTCCTTCTGTCCTAGGCACCTGAGAACCTGTAAGCATAGGACTCAACAAACTCTCTTGAGCCCTAGTCTGATCCCCTAATATTGGAGACTGTCATGCAATGGTTTCCTCCTGAGTTGAGCTCATAGTGATTCAATGGGATACTTTATCCTTATCTGTATCACAAATAAGCAGAATATGAGTCAGAAGTAACTTTCTATGACTTAGCTCTATATTACAAATGAAGATGAAATTCCTAAATGTCCATGCAGCCCCTTATTTATAAATATGGTGCGCTACACATTGATAAGTAAGGTCCTACTAGACACGGCTTCCAAGACTCCCCGGGATAATTTAAGCTAGGCTCTGATATCAAGTTTGTCATGCCCCAAAACAGAGGGGCGGACAAGAACCGTATGACCACCTGCTTCACGAGTAATCTATGACATAAATAAAGTTATAAATCAATAAATAAGCAGAATAACTAGCATATGCTGCATATATATATATATATATATATATATATATATATATATATATATATATATAAACTATGGAGTCCTTTAAACAAAAACTGTACAATGTGACACTAGGTAATGTCTAGGAAGCCTCTAAAGAGTACAAAATGTTATACTACTAATAACTAGTCGGGACAAGCCCCGATGCACCCAACTAGAGATCTATACATAATCTGGCTCCAGATAGAGATAAAGCTCACCAAAATATCAGCTGAAGGTAGCAAAAGAACCTAACGCGGGTGTCTGCTCCCCTGTGAACCTGACCATGTATTTATAACAAAATATAATGCCCCGAGCATAGGGGTGTCAATACATATACAATATGTACTAGTATGTAATGCAGACAGAATAAACAGTAGACATATATGGGAGGTCATATGAATCAAATGTCAAAATGAAAGAATTATGAGCATACAAGTAATAAATGTACGATATGAAACTGTAAACTATGCATCAACCTTATTAGTTCTTCATATAACGTTTAAAGAAGCGCTCATTATAATATAACCCCTATGGCTTGCCTAGGTGATATACTTACACTATATTTAATACAAATGATCATGTGATGGCCTACCAAAGGCGATCCAGGTCACAGTGTAAAGCATATGTTACTCAAGTACTTGTTGCTATGATTTTATACACATGACTATAATTGCGGTCTGATACGAGGTACGCCCTTTGAGGGCTCTGTCAGGCCTCGAGTCTACCCCTGGACGTAACACGAGACCCAAGATCACAAGTGATCTCAAGATAACCCTCTGGCATTAGCATGACTTAAAAATTAGATAAAACGTAAGTACGGGAGCTTAACTGAAGTAATGAGAAACTTTATCGGTTATATAAATATAAGACTAAAAATGAAAATCTGAATTAAAACTGAACATCTGACTCTAGGTTTGAAAGCCTCTACTACTGGCGAGTTGCTAGGATAAGCCCCCATCTAACTCTAAATACGGAAATGTTGAATACACAATCTAAATACTGAAATAAAACTAAACTCCAAGTCCTCGAAGAAGGAGGACTCACCAAGCTGACTGGATATGCTGCTGATCTACTAGCCACGGACTGGGGAGTGGGCTACAAAATCTACATCATAATAGAATGTAGCACAAAGAAGTATGTAGTCAGTACTATGGAATGTACTGAGTATATGAGATATGCATAGGTCATGATAAAAATATACTTGAAAGCGTGTTTAAAACTGAGATCATGCATAATTTGTGATAAAACATGCTTAAACTATCCTTGAATCTGAAATCATGTGGTAATAGTAAAATCTGTAATGAAATGACTCAATGCAATATCATAAGATAAAAACATAACCATAAGTAGTAAGTCTGAAATATGAAAGCAAAGAGTCAATACATTTTTAAACTTGAAACTGTTTCTGTGGGAGGTTCTCTAGTCGACATAGACCATGTGAGCTACATGGAATCTGATGTATATGCCCCATTGAAAGGACCCAATATACCTTGCCAGGGTATAGAGGCATGACTGTAGTGTGATCACTAAATCTGATGCCCAACAGAGGGGACTTAGAACCTACGGGGGCACGTAGTTCTGGGATATACAAGGGGTACGCTCACCCAATCCAACTCGGTTCTCAATACTACTCCCAAAATATACTTATAGCTCATATAGTACTGGGGCATATCTGATTCCAAAACTGATCATAACTAATGACACATCTGATGTCAAATCTGTTTATAGCTTAGGTAGATATATCTAGATGCCAAACCTCTCATAAAACATAGGGACATATCTGATGTCATGCAATTTCAATTCATAAGTCTTAAAAATTAGCCTAGCCATAATTCAAATTATACTTTTCTTTCTAAATTCATAGCTTGAAGAATTAGGCATGTAATTTTATGATAATAGAGGCCATGTTATCTAAACATGCCAATTTTGCTTGAAAATATGCAAATCAATGAGATCATGCTAAAATTCATCATCAACATATGGGCTTTTGTAAATATTCAAGGAACCACAATTAAAACATGAGTAATGAATAAGAAGTCATGAATTAACACTTTAAAATAAAGCCCATCAATTTTCTCCAATTTGGATAAGAACCCAAGTTTCATAAATTAGACAAGGATTAGCCTTAAAATCATGAATAAGAAACCACTCATAAGAACCCATGCAAAAATCATGCAATTTAGAGTTAGAATCCATAGAAGAATCACAAGGAAACAATTTACAGAAGGACCCATAAGAATTGGGTAAGAACCCTAGTTTAGAAATCCTTAAGTTCAATTTAGAATATTGGCGTTTTGGGCATAAGGGTGAAGTAATCCCTTATTGAATACCCACATACCTTGATTGAAGCTAGCCCACTAAGAATTGAGAAGAATGGAGACTTGGAGTGAATCCCTTGCTATGGAGCTTGAAATCCTAACTTGAAGCTTGAGAGGATAGAACTCTTTTTTCTTCTTTTGGAACTTGATTAAAAGAATGGGAGAGAACTTAGGCCAAGTGGGAATAAAAATCCTTCTAAATAGGCTTAAAAAGACTTAGTATAGGAGTTAAAAAAATGGGAAATTACAAAAATACCCCTGGACTTAAACTTGGAAAAAGCTGGAAAAAGTCGGCTTCAGAGACCACGAGTCAGTTCACGGTCCGTCATCCTAAAGGACGAGCCGTCAACTGATCCATGGTTTCAAATTCCACTTCTAGGGGTCTACTAGAATCAACACCACGAGTCACTGTACGATCCGTGATTCAAGACGATGGACTACCCTGTGACTCGTGGTTTCGACTTTAGGATATGAGGATCCTCTGATCCTCTGATCCTCTGATCCTTAGGGATATGAGTGAAAGAACGGGTCGTGGAATAGGTTGACGAGTCGTCAACCCACTCATGGAATTTAGAGGACTTGTTACCTCTCTGAAGGTGATTCCACGAGTTACAGAATGGTCCATCATTCAAAATGATAACCCGTCAAGTCACTCATGGAATCTAGAGAAGAAAAGCTGAATTTTGACAAACCCCGGGTCACTCTACTGACCATGGTTTTGGTCTGTGGGTCGTGAATCAACCAGTGATTTTGAAGATGAAAATTTTAAGGTTTAGGTCAGAAATCACGAGTTACAGTACGGACCGTGGTTCAGAACCACGGTTCGTCATTCCTGTTCGTAGTCACTGACAGTGCTGCAGTAAATTGACCATAACTTTTTACTCCAAACTCGAATTAATGCGTGGTTGGTGGCATTGGAAAGAAGACTCAAAAATATTTAACTTGGTGGGTACTAGGATACCTAACTCTTTATATTTTAGGAGGAATAATCGATTGAAGTTGACCCTAATTTAGTCTTACATGAAAACTTACTTGGGTGAGGTTCTTGCAACTTAACTTGATAATAGGAATTTCTTATGAACATGATTCTCATCTAAAGTACTCACCATACTAGGAAAATGATCATTACATTCATGGAAAAGGTTCGGGTATTAGCTTAGGATTTTTGGAGTGTTACAATATATCTCCCTTGGGATCATTCATCCTCGAATGAAGACTAAGCAAGGGAATTCTAGAGGGAAAATAGCCCAACCAATAACAAACATGAAAACTAAAGAATAAACATGAAGCTGAACTTTTCAACTTAAAACATGACTGAATCAACTTCAAAAACATGAATACATGCTAGGATCATAAGGGAAACTGATGATAGATTCGGAAGGATATACTAAGGATGGAACTAGTACCTCAAGCTGAAACCGGATCAGAAGGAGAAGAGTGAGGGTACTTGGCCTTCATGGATGATTCTGCTTCCCAAGTAGCTCCTTCTACTGAGTTGTAAAAGCTGAAGTATTATCATGGTAACCGACTTCTGATTGAAATAAAAACTGAGCTGGTTTTATGAGACACGTATGCATACTGAGAATGTAAGAACAACCAATAGGACATGTACCAGATATCTAACATGATAACTGGTCTGGAATGAGAGTAGAAACTCAGCTAGAACTCATAAAGAACAAACATACTCTAGAAATCGTAGTTAATTGAAAGGGACACCAAACTGAGAGAAGTAGATATACGGGAAAACTATTCTTTTTTAAATACCACTCCTACCATTTGCAACTAACAACCTCAACAGCGCACATAAAGATACTAAGGTCTGAGTCTAACTAACCGATTCTCCATGTTCAACCTATCTTGACCAGATCTCTTGCATCAAGAATTCCTTCTAAGGATAGTATCCCATCTTATCACAACAACAAACTAACATAGGGCTCTCAACCAAAGGGTCACTAGTTGCACACAACAAATATCCACATGTATCATATCACGATATTCAAGCTTATAACTATGGTCACCTTATGGTTTTGTAGCTTACCCTATTTAAGACTTCTCTCCTCTTCCCTATCATAACTAGTAATCACAAATTCAATAACTTCTACAGAGGGACATACTAAACTTCCTCATCTAACTATTTCGCATGAATAATCCTTACCTCATAATTTACCCACACCTAGAAGTCAAGGTGGAACAATTATACTAACAAGGAAATGGAATCTACTACCTCCCAGCTAGGCTACTACAAGGCCTTCTCCCCTAACGCTTATAACAACATAAACCAGAATCACTGAAAGAAAAGAGCGGGAGCAAGAGCGTCACGAATAAAGGATTACAGATTGATCTTGACTTACACCTAGCGTGATCAAGACACTCAAAGTGAGGCTTAGGGAGTCGAGCGCAATAGGCATGAGTTTTTCATATACTGGGCATGTAAGGCATGAATAGTAGGGATCACCACCCCTCGTCATCAAAGTCAAAGTTCAAGGGCTTTAGAGCAAGGAAATCATAAGCGCAAACCGTTTCAAGAATCAAGTCGGAGCATATACATAACGTAACATGATTTGATTAGCCATAGAGGCATGTCTGAAGAATGAACTGAGCAAATAGGACCGATCATACCGAGAGACATGAGTTTACATAGATAACAAACCTCAGGGCATAAAGCTAGAATTTATAGAATCGCAGGATAAGAGTAGAATTATTGTCTGAAGCAATCACTTGCCATTCTAGAATCTGAACATGAGCGTGAATCTGAAATAGGACCATGGTGTTGACACACAAGGCATGCAAAAGGTATCATAATGGAAGAAGTATACTTAGTATGCTAGGATTGAAATAAGCTTCTGCCTCCCCTCTTGACTTTGTTCTAACACCCATAAGCATCGCTACCTGACCCTCCAAAATCTGTTCGATTTTATATTCCACCATCTTCCCCTTAGGTTCATGCTACCCTCATAAGTCTATGGAACTCTTACCAACCTCTCAAAGGAACTATGATCATTTTACCTTAACAAAACATACCAAGGAACTATGATCGTTTTACCCTAACAGAACATACACTACTCCAAAATCTAGCACGAATACCCACTTCCTTCTATAGTCTAAGACCCTCCTTCACCTAAAAGTCTAGGCCTCAACCCTCCAATCCCCACTTAGTTCTAGGTCAAGACAACTCACAACCCAACAAGAATAGGGGTTCGGGGACTATGGATGCATACAGGAAGGAAATTTAGTGACGTACTTGATCAAACTTCAGGGGGAATACTCTGACCCGACTGGCTAGGCAATGAAAGGAATTGGTTTTGGAGCTGAACACCACAGTTTCTCCACTTAGATGAGGGGAAATTCCTGATCCTATAGCCTAACTAACCATACCTAAAACACCCCTCCTTGCCCGCAACACACTCACCTAGATGGAGCTTACTACAACTACTATAATGAGGGTACCTCAAGGTCTTCATAGCCCTATGGTGACAAGATTGAGAATTGAGGGCAGCTGTGCTAACTGAAGATGGGGTTAGTCCGGATGACCTCTGCTGAGAAGACGATTGGTTCCATGTTCTGGTCTTTTTGTTCTTCCTCTTCCTCTTTTTTATTTTCTCTTTCTCATTCAACTGAGTTGTCATGGCTTGAGCCAACATATAGATGGCTTCACGAAATTCTGCATTCGTAACCTCATAATCTGGAGTGGTTGGATTAGCATTCCTCGTAGGGTTTCTTCATGGAGACATTATCTAAAATACATAAGGAACAGATTAGAAGGGTAAGTAGAGTCAAAGTCTATCGCATGATAGTGAACATGAAGAAGTAAAGTTTTTCCTAAAACACCTCATAGCTTCCCCCTCATAAGTGTGGTGCGCTTCACACCCATGAAAGAGACATTACTCAATGCGGCTTTCAGACACCCTAGGACTCTTGAACCTGATGCTCTGATACCAAGTTTGTCACGCCCTGAGTCTACCCCCTGGACGTAACACGGGACCCAAGATCACAAGTGATCTCAAGATAGCCCTCTGGCATTAGCATGACTTAAAAACTAGAAAAAATGTAAGTACGGGAGCTTAACTGAAGTGATGAGCAACTTGATCGGTTATATAAATATAAGACTAAAAATGATAATCTAAATTAAAATTGAACATCTGACTCTATGTATGAAAGCCTCTACTACTGGCGAGTTGCTGGGACAAGCCCCCAGCTAACTCTAAATACGGAAATGCTGAATACAAAATCTAAATACTAAAATGAGACTAAACTCCAAGTCCTCAAAGAAAGAGGACTCACCAAGCTGACTGGATGTGCTGCTGATTTACTAGCCATGGACTGGGAAGCAGGCTATAAATCTACATCATAATAGGATATAGCACAAAGAAGTATGCGGTCAGTACTATGATGTACTGACTATATGAGATATGCATAGGTCATGATAAAAATATACTTGAAAGAGTGTTTAAAACTGAGATCATGCATAATTTGTGATACAACATGCTTAAACTATCCTTGAAGCTGAAATCATGTGGTAATAGTAAAATCTGTAATGAAATGACTCAATGCAATATCATAAGCTAAAAACATAACCATAAGTAGTAAGTCTGAAATCTGAAAGCAAAGAGTCAATACATTTTAAAACTTGAAATTGTTCCTGTGAGAGGTTCTCTAACAAACATAGACCATGTGAGCTACATGGAATCCGATGTATACGCCCCATCGAAAGGACCCAATATACCTTTCCAGGGTATAGAGGCATGACTGTAGCATGATCACTAAATATGATGACCAACAGGGGGACTTAGAACCTACATGGGCATGTAGTTCTGGGATATACAAGTGGTACGCTCACTGAATCCAACTCGGTGCTCAATACTACTCCCAAAAAATACTCATACCACATATTGTACTGGGGCATATCTGATGCCAAAACTAATCATAACTAATGACACATCTGATGTCAAATCTGTTCATAGCTTAGGAAGACATATCTAGATGCCAAACCTCTCATAAAACATAGGGATATATCTGATGTCATGCAATTTCAATTCATAAGTCTTAAAACATAGCATAGCCATAATTCAAAATATACTTTTCTTTCTAAATTCATAGCTTGAATAATTAGGCATGCAATTTCATGATAATAGAGGCCATGTTATCTAAACATGCCAATTTTGCTTGAAAATATGCAAATCAATGAGATCATGCTAAAATTCATCATCAACATATGGGCTTTTGTAAATATTCAAGGAATTGCAATTAAAACATGAGTAATGAATAAGAAGTCATGAATTAACACTTTAAAATAAAGCCCATCAATTTTCCCCAATTTGGATAAGAACTCAAGTTTCATAAATTAGACAAGAATTAGCCTTAAAATCATGAATAAGAAACCACTCATAAAAACTCATGCAAATATCATGCAGTTTAGAGTTAGAATCCATAGAAGAATCATGAGGAAACAATTTATAGGACCCATAAGAATTGGGTAAGAACCCTAGTTTAGAAATCTATAAGTTCAATTTAGAATATTAGGGTTTTGGACATAAGGGTGAATGAATCCCTTATTGAATACCCACATACCTTTATTGAAGCTAGCCCACTAAGAATTGAGAAGAATGGAGACTTGGAGTGAATCCCTTGCTATGGAGCTTGAACTCCTAACTTGAAGCTTGAGAGGATGGAACTCCTTTTTCTTCTTTTGAAACTTTATTAAAAGAATGGGAGAGAACTTAGGCCAAGTGACAATAAAAACCCTTCTAAATAGGCTTAAAACAACTTAGTATAGGAGTTAAAAGAGTGGAAAATTACAAAATACCCCTGGACTTAAACTTGGAAAAAGCTGGAAAAAGTCAACTTCAGAGACCACGAGTCAGTTCACGGTCCGTCATCCTAAAGAACGAGCTGTGAACTGATCCGTGGTTTCAAATTTTACTTCTGGGGGTCTACTAGAACTCAACACCATGACTCACTCTACGATCCGTGATTTAGGATGACGGACCGTCATGTGACTCGTGTTCTGACTTTAGGATATGAGGATCCTCTGATCCTCAGAGATTATGAGTGGAAGAACGTGCCATGGAATGGTTGACGAGTCATCAACCCACTCATGGAATTTAGAATACTTGATACCTCTCTGAAGGTGATTCCACGAGTTGTAGGATGGTCCGTCTTTCAAAATGATGACCCGTCAAGTCACTCGTGGAATTTTGAGAAGAAAAGCTGAATTTTGACAAACCACACGTCACTCTACTGACCGTGGTTTTGGTCTATGGGTCGTGAACCATCCAGTGGTTTTGAAGATGAAAATTTTAAGGTTCAGGTCAAAAATCCTGAGTCATAGTACGGACCGTGGTTCAGAACCACGGTTCGTCATCCCTGTCCGTAGTCACTGACAGTGCTACAGTAAATTGCCCATAATTTTTTACTCCGGACTCAGATTAATGCGCGGTTGATGACGTTGTAAAGAAGACTAAAAAATATTTAATTTGGTGGATACTAGGCCACCTAACTCTTTATATTTTAGGAGGAATGATCGATTGAAGTTGACCCTAACTTAGTCTTACAAGTTGACCCTAATTTAGTCTTACATGAAAACTTACTTGGATGAGGTGCTTGCAACTTAACTTGATGATAGGAGTTTCTTATGAACATGATTCGCATCTAAAGCACTCACCACACTAGGAAAATGATCATTACACTCATGGAAAAGGTTCGAGTATTAGCTTAGGATTTTTGAGGTGTTACAGGCTCACTATAAGGGTCTGCCCGCAGGCCACATATGCCATGTATTAGATCAAATCAGGAGAAACTAGTGCATGACATTCCAGCTGACTTTGAATACAAATAGTTCCATGAGGGCGGGTACGCCACAATGTTCGGGCTCACTATAAGGGTCTGGTCTCAATCCTGTGCACAGAATAGTGTCGCGCGGGTGTGTCAAGTAGAACCTATGAATACCCTCCCGTCGCTAACTTTTATCAAGTAATGCCCTTAAAGGCCTATGACATATAATTTACGATAACAATTATTCAATTATTTAAGTAAGATCTCTACATGATAACTAACTTAACGAATATGATATCACTGTCCAAATAGTAGTTATTACTTTAACTTATGGTCATATCAAATAGGTTATTGCATAAACTAGTATATCTATGCTATGGCCATTTATTTTCATTTATAATATGTGACACATATATAAGACCATATCGTGTGAATTCTAAGGATTTCAAGTAAAGACACTTACGGTCATATAAAATATTAAGAAAGTTGACGCGAAGGGAGTAATAGGAGTACGTATAAACTTTAACAACTAAATAAGGGAATGACACCTAAAGAAACTAAAAACTTTGTTTTCATTTTCTATGTAGGCTATTTGACATTTATAGAGGAAATATGTCACGTAGGGTGGTGCCTTACGGAGAAGGAAGTTTTAGCTTTACATACCTTATATGCTTCCCAAGCTAATAGTAGTACCGTGAGATTTCAACAACTCAACGCACCTCGGTGTAGCCTTTACGCAACCAACCCAAACAACTACATAGATAAAACATATATGTATTCGTCAATAACCCATAAACTTATCTAATAATTCACGCTAATGTTCTTCACTTACATCCAAAATTAATCAAATCCCTTAACCATAGTTTAGAGTGAATCCCTTATTTTTAACTTACCAAATGCAATATTAAATCTTCTAATTAGTAGGAATTTCTAAAAATTTCATCTTTTTTTTTTCCTTCCTTTAAAACCCCCAATAATCAAGACCCACTTTAAGAACTAATAAAAATTAAAATCAAATATCCTCAAATACTTATTTATAATCATACTCAAAAGTGGGGTAAGAAATTTACCTCTAAGAATTTAAATTTCAACTTTAGCTCTTGAAAATTCCTTGAATCTATCACAAAAATCTCTTAATTTATGCTCCTTGAAGGTGTGTATATGATTTTTTCATTTTAAATCTCCTCCTTACTCCAATTTCTTCTTTAATGGAGTTGGAAAGAAAGGAGAAGAAGAAGATGACGACTGAAACAACAGTACTAGTTACATCCCTTTTCCCCCAACTTTTCCCCTATTCTTCTTTTCCCTTTATTGCTCTTTCTCTTTTTGTTTTCCTTTCCTTTTTAGGCACTAGTAGAATTGTTCCTTTTTTTTCTTTTTCCAGACACCAAAGGGCCCCTTTATACTAAGCCCATTTTTCCATTCTTTCCCTTATCTCCCCTTTTTTTAATCATAAATTGGTCCTGCTAGCAATTAATATACAAGTATACAATTATATATACATATATATGATACTTCTATTCAAAATGTGCACCACATAACTCTTTATAGCTTAAGAGTTATACAAATCCCGAGTATTAAAATAAATTCGGGATATGCCAAGGTACTACACATGGTACTCAAATCTACTTCCTCAACTGGAGCTTTCCCTTTTGTCTTATCCACATCCTTTCGGATCTCCTTCACAACCCCCTCAATAGTGTCTACCCTCTGGAAGAGTTTGGTCACGCTCTTCACCACTCCCTTGATGGCCTTCTTGACAGCTTTGTTAATCAACCCGGGTAACCTATTCGCCAAGTCATTCAACAGCCTCTCATGATTATAGGTTTTGTCCACCATGTCTTGGAGACCACTCTGGTCAATGGCTCTCTAGGTGTAGTAGCTGATGGGGTAGGTGCTTTTGAGGCTGCCCAAGATAGAGAGGAAGCATGTGATTCAGCATCAGAGTCATCAACCTCAACTTCCACTGAGGTCTCCATCCTGTTCCTTTTGAACCGAGGGGCATCCCTGTCAGTTTTCTTATCAAGGTCAATCAACCCAACAACATGGGTAACCTTATCACAGCTGAAGTAGGGAATATCATCTTTAGCATAAAGCTTGCTAATGAGCATCGGGAAAGGGAATGAGTCACTACCCCTGCGTGCTTTCCTCTTTATTACCATGGCCATAATTTCCCCAAAGTTGACATATTCCCCTGTCATAATAGCAACAACTAGAATGGATCCCTCCTGGGTTATCTTCTGATCATTCTGTGATAGAAGGAATTGGATGTGGATGAGATCATACCAGAGACGGGCTTCGAAGTACAAAGTCCTACTCAGAATATCACCTCCCATGGTGGCCCAGAAAAGAGTGTGGGGAGCAAGAGTGGGGGCTGTCTCACGATATGGCTTTGATTTGGTGGTCAACCTAGCCAAGAGTGCGGGTGCAGGCTTGATTGGGTGACTCCAATAAATGGCATTTATGGTAGCTGGAGTAATGAGAACTTTCTTTCCCCAGACAATGATTGAATCCAAGTTAGGGAACTTATCCACGTTCCTCTTATATCCCTTGGAGTCCTGCTTGGCTTGATAGGCAACAAATAATTCTCGCACCACTTCCTCATAGTACCCTGCGGGTACATCTTGGAATGGCTGCCACTCTCGATCGGTAGATTATCGGTGGATATTGGGTAGCTCTGCCCCGAATGCAACCAAGTTCAAGCTCTGATCCTCATTGAAGGTTCTTTTCTAATCCCGATCATAGATGACCATTATGCCCTCAATCCCAAAATAAAGTCTTGCCTCTTTCGCAGCTGATAGCCTCCTTGGGTTGTGCCCTGTATTTCCCCTGCTAGAAGACATAGTCAGCACATGGAGATTCTGAGTACTCAAAGAAAAAGCAAAAATCTTTTTGCATTTTTGACATATGTGACAGAAGAAAAGCTAAAAAGAATTAACTATTTAAAAAGAATGGAATGCAAAGAATAAGAAAAACAAAACAGGTGACTGATAGCTCATGCATACCACGTGCGAAATACATCAAGGATTGTGTGCGTCGCATGTGCCTTTACATGAGATAACAGAACCTATAGTAATTTATGCTCTGAGGTGCAAAATCTAGTGCAAATCGCACCAGCCAAAGTATGCATCGCACCATGCTTCGCCTCTTAAATCAGTGAACTGGCAGCCTTTAACCATAGTGTGCGATGCCTCATGCGTTTTGCACGTCGAGATTTATGCGGCGGATGCGAAATGTAAAAGAAAATAGTTGAAACTTTTTGGTTCCTTGTGTTCTTATATGTTACGTATGTGATTCGTAGAGCAAGATCTGCATTAAGCACTTGGCACCAAGCAACAACACCAAGAAACAACACTAGGGCAAAACACAATATGACCAAACAAATCATCTGGGTACTTAGACTTCCCCGGATTCCATTAACACAATTCAAAACCAAAAGAAGAACTTAATGACTTCCCTTAAGAAGGACGTTATCCCGTCTATCATTAGGAATATCAAGCCCTTCAATTAAAAAATATTAAGCACAATCAACAACAACAATTTCCGACCCTCCAACCAAGATCATTAGCCCAACAAGCATAATTAATAAAAATAGAACATGGGCACAAGTAGTAACAATTTCAGCCCCGAACATCAGATTCTCACACAATCCTCACGAAGATGACAATTTGCCCTTAAGAATAACGTCACCCAATCTATTATAGGGCCAAATCATGCACCAATACAAGTGGGTTACTCAGACTTCACCCAAAACACAGATTTTTAAGGATAAAAATTACCACAAACAACATGCATCATCATAAGTTCAAGTTCTACCAAGTTAATCCTAAGCAAAATCACCAATATAAATCAAAATTGGGGACCCAAAATTTTTGGATCTCGCCTAAAATCAACATGGAAGAATAATAGAGCATGCTTCACAATATAAGTTCCCAATCATCATAATAATATGTATTTACATCGGAGAACTTACCACAAGTGAAGATAAAAGGCAGAGAATAAAAAATTGAAGCTTTTTCAAGTGCAACAATAGAGATCCCAAAAAACCTTGACCGAAAAGCGATGGTAGTGACCAGTGGTGACCGGAGGTGTAGAAATTTGAGGTAAGGAAGGAAAAGATTTAGGAGAGTTTGAGGGATTTGTGGGAGATTTTGAGAGAGAATTGTGAGAGTTTTGGGAGAAGCTAGAAGAAAAAGAAGGAGGGTGGCAGTTTAAATAGAGGAAAAATAAGAAGAAAAGTCACTAGGTCGGTCTCTGGGTCGGTCAATGGGTAGGTCAAACAAAAATTTAAAATTTACCTTGGTGTGCCGCAACGTGCAATTCACACAATCCCTTGTGCACATCGCATATCGCTTCACACCAGCCATTTCCATGCCTAAACTTGGCTCAAATGTCTACTATGTGATGTGTTGGAGGTGTGACGCACACAGTGGCTCGTGTGGAATGCACAGTCCAGCGCATGTCACCTTCAACTTGATATTTTTCTTCCAGCTCTTCTGTTTTGGGGTGCGTCACCCCGTGCAATATGCACAATGGCTTGTGCAGACCGCACGGGCTTCTGCACATCCCCTCTTTGCCTTGTTTTTTCACTTGATCATTTTTCCTCATCATGCATTCCTACAAACACACCAAAAATAACAAAAGGTAACAAAACAAAGTAGAAACACTTGGGTTAACTCCCAAGAAGTGCTTGATTTAATGTCGCGGCTCGATGATTTTACCTCATTCTTCAATCTTCACCACTCACTCCTCCACTCCTAGTCGCAATAGATATGACATGGCCATTATTTTTCGGATTTGCAGTGGTGTCACTAGGGAGTGCCCCTTCATTCGAGGATTCAGTTGGGTGGAAAAATGGTTCATTTGTGCCTTGAGATGCTTGATAGAGGCTGAGTGTGAGCTCACCATTTGGTAAAGCATTGACACCTCGCTCTTAAGATCATTTACCCTACTATTTGTCATCTCCACCTTCTTCAAGACCAAGGATTACATGTCTTCTATCTTTGATTGACCAGGGTTGCTCACGACGGGTTGATACAAGGTGTCGGCTTTATTTGGAAGCATATAGCGGTTAGAACTTTGGTGATTGTACCTATCACCGTCCTTTTCTCGATCCCTCCAATTGCCTTCCCTCTCTTTATCCTTTATCTAACCTTGATTCTTGTCCCTTGGGAGATAATACCCGGGCCAAAAACCCACCTAGAAGTAGCATATCTTGCCATCCACAATGGTGAACACCTCATCATCACTAGCTTTAAGTTTGGGAGTGCTCACGGCATTCATGCTCTTAGTATTTCCATCCCCCATTACGTGCTTAGCCAACAAATAAACTTGTATCATCATCTTAGTCATAGTTTCATCTATTGCTTCATCCTTGTGATGCATCTCATTTGACAAGATAGACGTAGTCACCCCCGTGGTAGGAATATTTGCCTCCCTCGTGTGCCAAACACAGTTTGTCTTGGTCATTCTCTCTAGAAAAGCTGAGGCAATACCATATGGATGATCCATGAAGGTACCACCCGTGAGGTTGTTGGCCACAGACTTGTTCATTGAATTTAAAGCCCTATAAAAGCTTTGGAGAAGGACGTTATCCAATAATCTGTGGTTGGGGCACAACAAGAGTTTCTTTTTAAATCTCAGCCATGCCTCATATAATGGCTCGTCTTGGAGTTGATGAAAATTAGTGATTTCATCCCTCAATTACATAATTCTTGATGGAGGGAAGAATCTCTCCAAAAATGCTTAGACAAGACCATTTCATATGGTGATTGAGCCTTGTGGGAGCTCCTCTAACCATGTTGTGGCTTCTCTTGTGAGAGAGAAAGGGAATAGGCAAAGCCAAATCGATTCTTGGGGAATTTTGTGGAAGATGAAAGGTTGGAAAATTTCAATAAAGTTTTGGATGTGCCTATTCGTATCCTCATATGCAGCCCCTCTAAACAACCTTTTCATTTGTATGAGGTGGAGCGTGGTACTAGTGACATAGAACACCGCGTTCCCAATAGTGGGAGGTAGGCAGATTGATCCTACTCCTCCTTAAATTTCAGGCTCGAGAGCCGCGTCCATGAATCCTTCAACACTTTTAGTGTCACCCACCTCACTCATGGGCTATCTGCGGATAGGATTGCCTTTGTGGCAGTTCGACATGGTGATCTTTGAGTTAGATGACCCTTAGCGGCCGCTTGATGTGACGGTCCTCATAATCGTTTGTGGCATTCTTCTTGAATGTGATAGCCTTCGTAGCTATTGGCAGTAGTCTTTACGTATGCCTTTGGGGTAAGTCTTGCGCATCATCCATATTGACATGACTAATAGATATTCCTTGAATTGTCAGGCTTTGGGTAATCTAGCACATCATCTGATTTTGGCTAGAGGCGGCTTACAAATGCCTTTAATTTGTCAACTTCAAGTAATCTTGCACATCATTCGACTTTGGATAGAGGTGGCTTACAGATGCCTTTAATTTGTCAACTTCGGGCAATCTTGCACACTATTCAGTTTTGGACATTATTGTGGCTTACAAACGACCTTTGGCCTTCCAATCTTAGGAGATCCAGTTCATTATTTGATTTGGGTGTCGTCTTACAGACATCCCTCAGACTATGTGCTTTCAACCTCGATGGCAAGCGGTATTTGATTATCAGGGGTGACAAGGCCTTTGCCACATGATCAAATATAGCTGCATCTTCTGGCGATTGATTCTTTCGAATGTATAAACATCCTTTGGCGTGCGACTTCATCGTCTCTATGCGATAATAAATAAGGGTGCACGAATATCCTTGACGTCAAACTCTGCCATCTTACGTGATATCAGATATGAATATGCTGGATGCCAGACTTGGCATAATATTAGTAATATCCTTAACGTTAGACTCCACCATTTCACGTGATATTAGATACAAATATGCCAGGCTTAGCATAATAATAATAAATATACCCTCAACGTCAGACTATGCCGTCTTATGCAATATTATATATAATTATATTGAATGCCAGACTTTGCATAATAATGATGAATCAAGGATATCCTCAATGTCAGACTCCACCATCTCACGCAATATTGGATATAAATGCTTTTGGGGCAATCTTGCGCAGCAAGTGCGACTTAGGGACACCTCTGAATGTCATTCTCTATGATACTGGCCAGTAGAGGGAAATAATCTTTGCAGCCAATGTGTGTCTGCGATACTTTGATGATGATGGTCCTTGTGACATGGTCCTTATGATATGGTCCTTGTGACATGGTCCTCGTGACATGGTCCTTGTGACATGGTACTTGTGACATGGTCCTCGTGACATGGTCCTTTTGACATGATCCTTATGACATGGTCCTCGCGACATAGTCCTTGTGACATGGTCCTCGTGACATGGTCCTTGTGACATGGTCCTTGCGACATGGTCCTCGTGACATCGTCCTTATGACATGGTCCTTGTGACATGGTCGTTGCGATATGGTTCTCGTGACATAGTCCTTGTGACATGGTCCTTGCGACATGGTCCTTGCGACATGGTCCTCGTGACATGCAAATATGATAATGATGTGGATGATCATGCAATGGCATGTGTAGCAGTTGCAGAAAACATCACCTTTGGTCTTTATATTATTGTGTTGACTTCTTTGTGTGTACCTGTGCTTAAGGCAAATGATTAGTAGACACAACGTCGCTCTTACTAGTGACCACAGTCAAATTTTGAAAAACTTAAAATATGATGTTTATGAAGCAAATCAAAACAACTTCCATTTCAAATGTGAATGAAATGGTTGTGCCCATTTATGGGGACAACCACAAATACCATTTTTGAACATCGTATGTCCGTGGTTATTTCTGACTTGCTGGGGATTGGCGGAGAATGTCGCTGATCTCTCGTTTGGTGTTCTAATTTTTGAAGTTGACCAAAATATCAAGATCTACTTGGGACCTTGAGGGTGTTGTCGATCTCTCTTTATCTAGTAGTTTCTGCTAACTACAAGAATTTTTCCGTTCCAGGGACTTTTTCCTCTTTGGTTCCTTCCCACCGTTTTGGCTTTTCTCGCCAAATTTGGGGCATCTGGTCTCATTGCATTTCTTTGTACGCGTTGAATAATGAGGGACTGATTTCTAACATACTTTTTAGAACAACCTGCATCCATAAAAAAATTGTTAGTTTTTGGTAAAACTCATATGTGTTGACCTCCTTCGATCTTCTGCTCCTTGCTTTGTTTTTTTCTGTGTGATTCCCAATCTTTGGTACCCGTCGTCCTCGACTCTCCTTGGGTCATGGTAGACGAAGACAAAATCAAATTATAAAGGAGTAAAATTAATCTTTTGTAAAGATTTTTCAAGTATATTCTTTGGAAAACAATGATTTTGAAAAAAGGATAGTTTGGAAAGGTCTTTGCCCGTCATGTCATGTGCTAGCTCAACGAACATCCTTTACTCGAGGCTTTGATGTTTCTGACATACTGTTGGCAAACTCTGGAGATCCTTTGTCATCTTAGCTGGAGAGTTTGGGAACATTTTTTGAGAAATCTGTCACAACTGGGGATTAATCCACCTTGAACTGGGGATTTTGAAGTAGACTCTGATCTCTCGGTGTTGGGGAATTCTTTGGAGTTTATCTCTGAACTCTGGAATGAAGTTTTGATGGAAATTTTGAGGTCCTCCTAAAATTTCTGCCGCAGTTGAAGGTTTCATGATGAATCTTATTCCATTTATAATATACTTGACACTCTGTGGGAATAATGAGATTCTTTCTCGAGATTCACTTTAGTTGTGCTTTGGCACATTCTGCATTCTGATTTGCTTGGAGGACGATCTTCGCTTTCTGAATTTTTGAGATTCCTTTCTCAAAAATTCTTCCCCAATTTCTATTTCCTAGGTAATATGACCGAGCCATTGTGGCGCCTATGTATCGCGTTAAGGCAGGAATCAGGTCAAATGTAGTTCCCACACTCACAGTGGGAGAATGTTGGAAATTAATAAAGGGGTAACCGAAGCTGACAAAGGCCACCTACGTATCTCATTCTTTGAGAATTCAGGTCAAACATAGTTCAAGATAAAAGGGAAGATAGATTTTCTTAAGGGGCTGACCGAAGCTGATACAGGCCGCCTACGTATCTCATTCTTGAGAATTCAGGTCAGACGTAGTTCGTACATAGAGGATAGGGAAATTTTAAAGCTATAAAAACTAATACAATCAAGAAGCGCTATTACAGGGAAAGAAAATGAAAGAAAACTATCCTCAGGCATAGTATCTCTTCACAGCATCGGAGTTGATCGGCTTGGGCCACACTTGGCCATCCATCTTGGACAAAATCAAAGCTCCTCTAAATAACACCTTTTGGACAACATACGGGCCTTGCCAATTAGGTGCAAACTTTCCTTTGTACTCTTCTTGGTGAGGGAAAATACGCTTAAGGACCAACTATCCTATGGCAAACATGTGAGCTCTTACTCTTTTGTTGAATGCATGAATCATTTGTTGCTGGTACAACTATCCATGGCATACGGCAATTATCCTTTTCTCATCAATCAACATGAGTTGCTCGTGACGAGTGCGGATCCAATCTTTATTACTCAGTCTGACTTCTTGAATGATCCTAAGGGGTGGTATTTCAACTTCAGCGGGTATTACTGCTTCTGAACCATACACCAACATATAAGGAGTTGCTCCAGTTGAAGTCCTGACAGTCGTCCGGTATCCCAATAAAGCATAAGGCAACATCTCATGCCAAGAGCGATGACTATCAATTATTTTTCTCAAGATCTTCTTGATATTTTTGTTGGCAGCTTCCACAGCTCCATTCATTTGTGGACGGTGTGGGGTTGAATTCCGGTGAATGATCTTGAATTGCTCACATATGTCTCTCATCAGGTGGCTATTCAGGTTTGCCCCGTTGTCTGTGATGATTGACTCAGGGATTCCGAATTGGCAAATTAGATTGTTCTTGACAAACTTAGCTACAACCTTCTTGGTTATGGATTTGTAAGGAGCAGCTTCTACCCACTTGGTGAAATAGTCAATTGCTACCAAAATGAATCTATGTCCATTTCAAGCAGGTGGCTCGATTGGACCAATGACATATATGCCCCAGGCTACGAAATGACAAGGTGCAATCATAGCATGAAGCTCGCTAGGCGGTACTCGAATCAAACCTCCATGGATATGACACTTGTGACATTTCTGTACAAACTTGCTACAATCATTTTCCATGGTCATCCAAAAGTATCCGGCTCGCAAGATTTTCTTGCCTAAGGTGAGTCCATTTATGTGAGGTCTACACACTCTGGCATGTACTTCTTCTAGCAACTTTGTCGCTTCAACCGAATCAACACATCTTAAGAATCCAAGATCTAGAGTCCTCCTATAAAGGATTTCTCTATTTAGGAAGAAGTTGTTGGCCATCCGATAGATTGTCTTGTTTTGGTTGGCGGTCACATCTTCTGGGTAGATCCTGGCTTCTAGATACCTCTTGATATCACAATACCACAGTTTTCCATCTGGTTCTGCCTCAACTTACGCATAATGTGCATATTGCCTTTTCAAATCTATCACCAACGGATCGATGTAATTCTGGTCTGGGTGTTGAATCATGGAAGATATCGTCGCCAAAGCATCAGTAAATTCATTCTAAATTCTCAGAGTATGCTTGAACTCGATTTTTTTGAACCTCTTGCACAGACTTTGCACCAATTTCACATACGACACAATCTTGGGGTTTTTCATGGCACATTCACCTTGGACTTGGTGAATTAGCAAATTGGAGTAACCAATGACCAAGAGCTCTCGAATATCTATATCGATAGCTAATTGAATACTGAGAATACAAGCTTCATATTCGGCCATGTTGTTGGTGCATGGAAAGCAAAGTTTGGCTGTCACCGGGTAATGTTGACAAGTTTCTGATACCAAGACTGCTCCAATTCCTGAACCTTTGAAATTGACTGCTCCATCAAAGAACAATCTCCAACCAGGGTATGCTTCTGCAATATCTTCGCCTACGAACAAAATCTCTTCATCCGGGAAGTAAGTTTGGAGAGGTTCATAATCTTCATCAATCGGATTTTCATCTAAATAATACGTTAGGGCTTGTCCCTTGATTGCCTTTTGTGTCACATACACGATGTCAAACTCGCTTAGCAGCATTTGCCACTTGGCAAATTTTCCTGTGGGCATGGCCTTTTGGAATATATACTTCAGAGGGTCCATTCTAGAAATGAGATACATCATGTAGGATGACAAATAATGTCTCAACTTATGGGCAACCCAAGTCAAGGCACAACAGGTCCTTTCTAACAGAGTGTAACGAGCCTCGTATGGAGTGAACTTCTTGCTAAGTAATAAATTGCTCGCTCTTTCTTTTCTCTTTCATCATGTTTCTCCAGGACGCAACCAAAGGAATTTTCTGAGACTGACAGATATAGCAATAATGGACTTCCTTCTCTCGGAGGAACACTGGTGGACTGGACAAGTAATTCTTGATACAGTCAAAAGCTTGCTAGCACTCTTTAGTCCAATTGGTCGGTGCATCTTTCTTTAGCAACTTGAAGATGGGTTCACAAATAATTGTTGACTGGGGTATGAAGCAGCTAATGTAATTCAGCCTTCCCAAAAAACTTATGACTTCTTTCTTGGTCTTTGGGGCGGCAACTCCTGAATTGCCTTGATTTTTGAAGGGTAGACTTCGATGCCCCTCCTACTGACTACAAAGCCTAACAACTTTCCAGCTGGCACCCCGAAAGCACACGTGGTGGAGTTTAATTTTAGATTGTACTTCCGTAGCCGTTCAAAGAACTTTCTTAAATGAGTCAAGTGATCTGAACTCTCGCGAGACTTGATAATTACATCATCCACGTATACTTCAATCTCTTTGTGAATCATGTCATAAAAGAGAGCCATCATGGATCTCATGTATATAGCACCTGCATTTTTAAGACCAAACGGCATTACCCGATAATGATAAATACCTTAAGGTGTAATGAATGTCGTTTTCTCTGTATCTTCTTCGTCCATTCGGATCTGGTGATATCCAGTGAAACAATCCATGAATGCTTGTATTTTATACTTCACACAATTATTGATAAGGATGTGGATGTTGGGCAAAAGAAAGTTGTCCTTGGGACTAGCCTTTTTCATGTCTCGATAATCAACGCAGATTCTGATTTTCCCTTCTTTCTTAGGAACTGGGACAATGTTGGCCAACCAAGTTGGATACTTCATGACTTCTACCACCCCATTTTGGATCTGTTTGGTAACTTCTTCCTTAATCCTCAAACTCAGATCAGGTTTAAACTTTTGGGTCTTTTGTTTTACTTGATCAAACCCTGGATTGATAGGTAACTTGTGGGAAACTATGTCAGTGCTTAAACCCGGCATATCACTATAGGCCCAAGAAAATATGCCAATGTACTCTTGGAGAAATTTGATGAGTTCTTTTTTCTGTGCTTCTGTTAGATGGACACTGATTCTGGTTTCTTTGACCTCTTGGCCATCCCCTAGGTTGACCATCTCGTTTTCTTCTAGGTTGGGCCTTTCTTGGTTCCCAAAGTCTTTCAGTTCCTCTGTAAACCGTTCAGGAATCATGGTTTCTTCATCATACTCCTCAAAATCATCGTTGTCTAGCTCGATTTGTTCATTAAGCTCTTGACATGACATGACAGTGGCAGGTTTTAACTTATTATTACTGAAACCAAAACAAAATGGGTTAGATAATAACAAGTAAACATAAATATTTTTGAACAATGAATGTTTTTGAAATAAGGAGGCTTTCATTGAAATTTAGAAATATTTACAAACTATGGCTACAACCCGTATGACTGCAGGTCCATGCCTTTTGGAAAGCAGTAAAGTGGTACGAGGAAATTGAAAATATAAAGGGTGGGTCGCGGAGCCTCATCCGGACCATCACCGATTTTTCATAAAATAGAGTCTTGGTCTACCCAGCCGAGCAGAGAGTCACGAGGGGAGTTGCAACCCAATTCTGCAGCTTTTTGCTGGGCCTGGCATCCCTAATCGTGGCTACTTCAATAATTTCCTCTTTTATAGCATCACACTCTTAAACAACTCTCCTATTCTGTCCTCTAACCCATCGCTTGGGGGACCAATACGCATCAGGAATGACTGATACAAGTGAGGGAGTGGCTTAGGCAGTCCTGATTGCTTCTTTTTTTCGATTCTCGCCTTGTCCTCTCGGGCTACATACCCTAAGCCATGCCTGGTCAGTTGTCCGAGAATGCTTATGGGTTCAGTCATACTGTTGGAATTCTTTCCCAGCCCGAAGCCTGGCTCATATTCGCTCATCAACATCGTAGTCACAAGCATTTTATAGATATGTTGCATGGGGATTTGAGGAGAAAGATCCTCTCCAGTGGCATTAACAATCTCTACGATGTAGAAGTTGCTCCCCCTCGGGACTTCTTTGATTACCGAAACAAAACTGTTGGGACGGCTTAGGTGACTCCCCTCACTATGAATGACAACCTCATGATCTTCTAAGATGAACTTTACCATTTGATGCAAAGTTGATGGCACGGCTCCAGCTCCATGGATCCGTGATCTTCCCAAAAGCAAGTTATAGGTGGTGGTAATATCCATGACTTGGAATTCTATACGAAACTCGGCAGGTCCCATTTGGATATATAGGTTGACTTCTCTGATAGTGTCTCTTTGACCACCATCAAAGTCTCTCACGTTGGCCTTGCTCTGGCAAATCTTTCACAGATCATACTCCAACTGGGTAAGTGTGGCCAACGGACATATATTCAGCCTCGACCCATCAGCAATCAACACTCTGTTCACAATATTCTCCTGACTCTTGATAGTGACATGTAAGGCTTTGTTATGCATCATGCCTTCAAAAGGCAATTCATCGTCACTAAAGCAAATACGGTGGCGCCCCAAGACTCAACATACCATGGCAGTCAGATTTTCCGCACTCGTGTCTGTCGGCGCATAAGCTTCATTTAATACTTTGAGCAATGCTTTCCTGTGGTATTGGGAACTCATGAGTAATGCCCAAATAGAGATTTGGGCGGCGTTCTACTCTAGATGCTTCACAATTGAATACACTTTTGATTACATCCTTCTCCAGAATTCTTCTGCCTCACCCTCGGTGATTGGCCTCTTTAGGTGGTCTTTCTTGTAAACATCATTTTCCAGGTTGTCGTGGATATAACATCTTCCCGACCACGTCATCCCATGGGCTGTGGCAGCCTCAACTATGAACTCCTTTTCTGCTGGTACCAGAGTGAAAACTTGTTGAGGTATTGCGAACACAATGAATTGCGACTTTTCTGCACTACTCAAGGCAGCCACAGACTTCTCCAAATCTTCTGGTGGTCTAGGACCAGCTGGCACTATGGACTTGCTCACGATTCAGTCTTTGTTTATCTCGATCATATTCACAGTGGATCTCCCGTGATTTAGGAGCGGGTTATTATTAACATTTAGTGGTGATGCCTGAAATGTGACCACCTTCTGATCGGTCAAGTCCTGAATCTTGTGTCTCAGGTTAATGCATTCTTCGGTACTATGTTCGGCACCTCTAAATTGGTAAGCACAATATCGATCGGCTTTAAAGAAGTGAGAGTCGATATTTACGGGTTTAGGTGGAATGGGCTGGATAAATCCGGCAGCCTTCAATCTTTCATACAACTGGGTTCTGGTCTCAGCTAGCTGGGTGAAAGTTTGAGGGACTTTCTTCTCTAGATTTGGACAAGGGAGATCGGTATTAGCAGGAGGCAGAACTTGGCAATTGTTTTGGTTCTCGGGAGCCTTTTGATACACTTGAAAGTTTTGAGGAGGATCTTGGTAAGTGGGTTGCATATTTTGTTGTGGAACTTGGTAAATAGGCTGCAAATTTGGTTGTGGAGCTTGGTAAATAGGCTGAGTATAGAAAACTGGTTGAGGACTTTGTGGAGCCGAGGGAGGGGTTGTTTGAACAAGTGATTTTTTATAGTTGGCTCCGAAGGGTTTCTGCAATCTCGGGCTAGGACTGGAGGATACTGAAGACACCTCTTCCCTTTTCTTTCTGGGAAGTCTTGCCGATCCTGAGGAGGCTGAAGCCTTGGCAATCTTGCCGCTATGAAGACCTTCTTCTATGACATCACCAATCTTAACTAGGTCAGCGAACTTTGCTTTAACTGCTGATATCATTTTGTCGTAGAACTCTGACTCTTGAGAGTGCATAAATACTGCTCTTATCTCTTCTTCTGTCATAAGAGGCCAAACTCTCGCCGCCTCTTTTCTCCACCGATAGGCGTAATCTCGGAAGTCCTCATTTGAGTTTTGTCTGATACGACCTAGAGAGTATTGATCCAGGACAACCTCCACATTATATGCAAACCTTTGAGCAAAGTCTCGGGCTAGATCACTCCATCTAAACCATTTCTTTATTTCTTGAGTGGTGAACCACTCCAAAGCTTCCCCACTTAGACTCTAACTGAACATTCTCATTAATAAGGCATCGTTCTTTCTTGTACCGACTATTTGGTCACAATAGCTTCTTAAGTGAGCCTAGGGATTCCCAACACCATTGAGGGTCTCAAACTTGGGAATCTTGAATCTGTCTGGCAGGTCCATCTTCGGATGGATACAGAGATTATCGTAGTCATAGCCTTTTTCGTAAGACGAGCCTCAAAACTCCTTTATACTGGCTATCTCCTCTTTTATCTATGCCATGTCATAATCATGCCTCTTCTTTGTGGCCCTCAACTCTTTCTCTTTATCCTCATAGTGGTCAAGCTTAGGGCTTTCCGAGAGGGCAGTATATGGTTTTGCCATAGCATGAAAAGTGATAGGTGGCACGTTCTGGACAGGCAGAGTCTAGACATGTGGAATGGCAATTGGGTATGTGGGGGTATAGTTGTGTAGGTTAGTCATATTGGGGTGGTTATTCTGGGAGCTATAGATATTTGGTGGCATATTTTAGTAGTTTGGAGGGAGGTTTTATGGGTTGTAAGCACTTGGGCTGTTGCTCTGGTTAGTGTGCTGGATAGGAGGGGTAGGGATTTGATACAAGGATCCAATATGAGGAGGGTAATTGGTGAGAGGTTCATTGGAAGGTCTAGGTGCGGAGGCAGGAGGGATATTCCCTGGACGGTTCTCAGTTAATGGGGAATTGGGCAGAGGGATTTGGAGAGGGGCTTGGGAGTTACCCAGAGTTGGAGTGCTAGCGACAATAGCCAGGCTTGCCATATCCTTGACTTTCTGTACCTCTTCTTGCATTTTCTCTAACTTTATTGCCAGTTCTACAATCATTTCATTCTGCTCGGTGATAATATTATCTCTTACAGCCAAAATATTTTCTTCCTCACTCTCAGTCATTTTTCCCTTAGAGAAGTGATGCCTAGAGGAGGAATCTATTTGCACCTTTGAGCGGGTGAAGTAGGGATGTTCGGCCAGTTTTGCCAACACAAGTCAGTTTCTATTACCTATTGAAGTAAAACAACTCAAAGGCCGATATGTTAGATCCTGTTAGTGATAAACAACGGAAGATATCTGACTGAAGATAAACATGTAAGAATTGCATTAAACACATAAAGTTGCTTTTCATCAAGGCAAATTGATCCACGGGGTTATTGACTTGAAGGTTCGATGGACAGGAATTTGCCTATCGATTTTGGGTACGTACATTTTATCAGAAAATTTGACTTGTCGAGTCTTCATCCTTTGATACTTGTCTTGTAGCACTTGATGTGTCTTCTAAACTATTTGACATTTTTGTCAAAGTGGGGAAATGAAAATTTCTTAAAGATAGGGGTCGGGCCTTGAAGGCTGCCTACGTATCTCACGAAGGAGAATTCAGGCCCTACGTAGTTCAAATGGGTACAGGGGATATATTTAATTTCATTTCTTTCACTATCTCTTTCAGGCCCTACGAAGTTCGAATGGGTACAGGGGATATATTTCATTTCATTTCTTCCACTATCTCTTGATTACAAAGGAAAAAGTAAAAACAAAATGACAAAAGAAAATAACTACAATAACTTTGCTACTTTTAAAGCTTCTTTGGATAGTGGCAGGTCTCGATCTTCTTGATATTTGGTCTTCAAGGATGGTCTGGCGTGAACTGGAGGTTGATCTTCCTAATACGTATCAGATTCTCCAGGTCAAAGCGGAAGGCATGACATTTCTCTATGTCGTGACCTTTCATTCCATCATGATAAAGATAGATGTCGTCGTCCTTTTTCCACTTGGCAGACCTGCTCTTCTCCTTCCTCTCTGCAGGATAGAGGATCTTGGCTTGGATCAATTTGAAGTAGATATCCTCATAGTTATCCTTGAAGGTAGTGAAGTCCAAGCGATGGATAAGGACATCCTCAGTAATGGGCATTCCAGGTTTGACCTAGTCACATGCTAGCATGGCGTGGGACCCAAAGAGATGAGCAATTTGTCCATTGTTGATCATTTCATGGACCTTTGTTCTCAAAATTCCCCATTCATCAGTAGTGTGCCCCTTCTGGAACAAATGGTAGGCACATTCTTTGTATTCGTCTTTCAGATCACACTGGGTCCCTGGGTCTCATCCGGGTGCAAAGTGCCCATTGCTTGTAAGATCTGATAAATGGTCGAGATTTCCAAGACTTTAGGGTCCATCAGAAAATTCTTGGAGTGGGCAGTCAGGACAATCTGCTCGTCACCCTGTCTGAACCTAGATGGCCAGAAAACTGTTAGTGTAGGACCAATTCTTCATTCCTCTATGAGTTCCTCCAGAGTTATAGGGAATTCCACTGGCTCGAGAATTTCTTCTTTGGGCTCCTCAAACATTTTCTCTTTTCCTTTCTCCAGTTTTCCAATCATTTTTGTAGCATTTTCGAAATCCAGAATCAATTGTTTGATCTCTCAGGCAAAATCTCTTTTCGAGATTTCCCTTGGCTTTCCCAAAATCTGGTCTAGCACAGTAATTCTGGCTTTAGCTCTAGCGTATGTTATTCAACTTCCCTTGTCTTGGTTAAAGCTTCCTTAGTTAGTCGGTCAACCTCCCAGCTTTTTCTCTTGACCTCCTTGATTTCTTTTGCAATTCTGACTTGTGCTAACATCTCATCGACTTTGGCTATTTGCTCTTCTGTGATAGATATTTCTTTGTCCAATCTCGTAGACTTGGTCAATGCATCTTCGGTGAGGCGTTCCACCTCCCTCGTCTGTTTCTCTACCTGGACAATCTTCATGTTGATTTCTTCCAATCCTCTGAGTCTGGCTTCTTCAACGTCCATAGCTAGTCAACTTCCTGTTGGATAGGAAAGAAGTTTTTTTAGGTATAGTTGAGTGAGGTTCGGATTTTCTAGAGAAACTGAGAGACTCAAGGAGTAATTTGGTCGGACTTTTACAAGTGGGCTTTATATTTTGCCTACGGTGTTCTTGAAAATTTTGGCATGGAGCGGACCAATTTTCCTTGATTCAAGCAACACAGATAGCACATAAAGCAGTTTATATTGCAATAATATCACAATAAATATTGCGTCCTAACTGGGTGACCTTTTGTATGCCAAAGGTGGGCCTAGCAGGTCTGAAAGACGTATATGTCGTATTTAAACCATTCTATTGCCCTGAAAATAGCATATATATATGGAAAAACTTCCCTTGTTAAAGGGATACAAAGCCAGCTGAAGGGGATACATTTCATAGGGAAGGGATAAGTGGATAAAGTCATGCTCACGCAGGGCCAATTTAGGGAAAGTGAAAACTTACATAGAAATCAGACCCGCACAGGGGCGAAGAT